>JAQIVF010001732.1:0-12966 GCA_034698365.1 Steganacarus magnus | reverse complement strand
TATACCAAATAAACTACGATTTTGGTTGCTATAAATGTAAAGAGTGTCGTCGCAGTATGCAATTGGTCCGTCCATTGCAATGCTAGTAAACTTATCAGAATCAATGTCAAGCACTTTTGTGTATCCCGAGTAAGTTATTGCGATAATCTCCGAATTCAACAATTTTATATAAACTTTTTTCCAGGTGATGTCTAATTCAAAACTTTCGGGAATGTAGTCGTTGGCCACTATTATTAATTTATGTTGCGAACCATTATTCAAGTTTGCTCTATACATCTGAAATGACGACGAGTTATCCGCAGTTTCGGTCCAAAATATATAGTTATTCAAATGATCAACTTTCAGCTCATGCACAGAATTTTTTAGCTCATCAATAATAACAACTTCGTTACTACTATCCCTATGATTCAAGTTTTTGGCGATTATTTGATTATCGACCCCCGAATAATAATATAGAATATTCGTATGCGATTCGTACGCCAATGCGCCGCATGTCTGGTTCACCAGTATTGTGCCATAACTTGCGCTCGCATTATTATTGAAAGATTGCAGACTTTTTAACTCAGCGTATTTAATCGCGTTTGATTCGCACCATACAATCGCATCGTTTTCCGGGCTATAGTCAAGAGATTTTATTTTCAATACCGGACAGTATAGAGTACGTAATAATGTTTGATTATCGTTGTTGTGACCAGAATTATGATCGTAAACGACTAGATTAATGCAATTATTGTTATCGATAAATATAAGTTCATTTCGCGTAAAAAAATTCTCCTCGACTATCATATCACTATCTGCATACGCGATGATAATGATAGCTGGAAAGAGCAGTAATCTTATTGATGATTTAAATTTATTAAGTAGAAAATATTGGCAGTCGTGTTTTTTATTACTATCCATATTTTTTCACTGTTTGTCTAGAAAAGGTTTAATATGCAGCAGTGTGTGATATTTTATACCTTATAGTCAGTTATTACACTTCAGTTTCGTTATCTATCAAAGTATTTATTACTATGGAATTATTATTATTTATGAAAGGTTTTATAAAGATAAGTGTTTTATGATAATTTTATGAAATATAAAATTAGTCGTTGAATAAGGCGTTTGCTTAGTAATGCTTTTAAATGACATTTTTATATTAAAATAATTTTTTTGAATACTAGAAGTTTTAGTTTAGAAGTTTTAGTTTAGAAGTTTAAGACTAGATTTTTTAAATTAATATTGTTTGCCTTAAAAATAACAAACATCTATGGCGTGACAATAATTTGATAACCGAAATACAATTACAACGAGAACAGGGATGCGTAAAACGCCATATGTTTTGAAAATGTATAATTGATAAGATTTCAGTGGTTTTATAAAATTCAAACAGTCATTTTCTAAAGTTATAAATTAAAATACATCAATCATATTAATAATACGTTATTATTTAGATATTGTCTCTCTGTGTGCACAAATTTAGTGCTGCTTGATTTAAAATAGTACAGGCATTTCGATCATAAAAAACTTGAATAATTAACTTAAAAAAAATTAGATAAGGGGAGAGAGAAATTTAAAACAATAAATTGTCTTATCACACTCAAGTTGTTTGTTTTATTAACCCTCTACCTTTTTTAATGCAATCACAATGATTGCCAATCATAAAAAATAATACTAGTGTTGTAGATAAAACGAGCTGCAATGATTAAAGTTTAAATTTTTTTAAAAAACATTATACCATACATCGCAGTTTTATGTTAGATAAATACGCTACTGTTTTAGGGTATTATTATTTTAATAAAAAAAATAATGTTAAATTAATGTAATATTTTAGTTTAACCGTTTTTAAAATAATCACTATCTCAAATAATCTCGCAGATAAGAATTGAATTCTCAATAAATAATGAAATATATCGTTTTAGTAGTACACGTATCATAATTTTCTTTGTTGGAATACAATTGAAATATATTGAAATAGTAATCCTACGCACAATTGTATAGTTAGTCATTGTTAGTAAGCAATGCCATTGCAATTGTTAGTGATGAATGTAATGAATATTTAGTATTGTTAGAATTTGAACTATTGATTAATTTTATGACTAATCACTTTATCACAAAATTAATCATAAAAATAGTTTAAGGGTTTAATAAAATAGTTATCAATTTAAACATCTTTAATTAACATTGCAATTAGAGGAGCTGGAACTTAAATGGATACTATTAAAACTCTTACTCAATACCTTTGACAGTCTCGCACACACTATTATAAATTATCTTCAGAAAGATTCCAGCTTTCTAGTACCCTAAAGAAATTTAATGTCTGTGTGTATGTGTAACTAAGAAATAGCTTGTGTAATGACATGAATAAAATTTTAAGCAAGCAAATAGTGAGTTTGAATATTGCATGTTTTTACAGTGGGTGTTGTCACTACGGTATTTGGTAATTCATCTTGTTTCTAACGATGTATAAGTTAAACAGAAAAATTAATCATATTTGATGCTGGAAAGCTTATTTGACTGAGCATGAACTTTAGCTAACCTTAACTTTAAGCTGAATCACTTATAAGCTTTGAGTCCATTTACTATCCATAATAAAAATATTCGAAAAATATTTTAATATGCAACTGAAGTATGATTTTATATACATATTTCGTTGCACAATATTTCAAGGCAAAACAAGAACAACACAGTAGTCGTGTGAACAACACTTTTTATAATTAATTTAAATATTAATTAAAAGTTACGTTTTTAACAGCCATTTTAGTTATATAACATAAGCATTGTTATTCTTAATTTTGATTCTACTATAGTTTAAAAGTGCAGCAGATAAGTGAAATCCAAAGCTCTGTTTTTAATTTCAATATGAGCTAAAAATAATTAGTTTTCCAGGGAATATTTTATTATCATACACTTATGTGGCTTTCAACGAGTTTTTGATAAGAGAAATTAATCATATTAATATAACAAACGTGTAATTTAGTTAAATTAAATTCAAAGAATTTCCTAATAAAACAAATTTTGAATAATTTTAAAAATATAGAACATTGTATTATGGATTAATTTTCAAAAAAAAATCAGGCACAAATATGACCTGACAATCGAATGCTGTTTTATAAGTATTAGACTTTTGTAATGAGATATTTTTGAAATCCTTAAAAACAAGATAATTTCAAACGTTTTTGCAACACAAACTGAAGACAAGTTAAACAAATGACATTTGAACGCATTCAAAACGCTTTACAAAACTGATAAGCATTCAACTATTATGTATTATTCTTGAATACTTACTTTGAATGTTTAAATTAAAAGTAAGATATGAATAAAGAAGTTTCGAAGATATTCTCATATCTGTTTTGTTTATAATGGTTTAATGCAATCATAAAAATAAAAACTTAAAGGTAATGATAAAACTGAATGAATTAATTGAGTTTAAAGTTTAAAAATAAATAGTGTGTACGGTTAAGTGTTAAGAAATGTGCGCACGTTTAGGCTAAAACAAATTGATATTTTAATAAAATAAAGTAATAGTTTAAGTTTAAGCGGTTTTAAAATTATCTGAAAAATAATCTCATAGTAAAAGGATTACTTTTATCGTAATAATACAGAAATATAATGAAATATTATTTTATTACACGTATTTGTAATTAACTCAGTGTTCTAATAAAAGTTTTATGCAAATATATATATATACATGAAAGCCATAGTAAGTTAAGCTATTCACTTATGTATTCCAACATTTAATCATAATACTATGGTAATTTGCATATTTGCATATACTTTAGTTTAAAATGAAATGCATAGAATAGAAACTGTGTGGTATTATTACATGCATTAAAAACACTGCTAAATTATTTATGATTCATTCTGCCCACTCATTCTGTATGACAAATAGAGATCTACAAAGCTCAAGAAACATATTGGGAAAAAATTGAATTTGTATGCTATCCGAATATATAAACGACTTTCAAAAAAACTGTCGTTTGAAATTCAACCATTTTTTGAGTGTTTAGATTTAATTGGGAAAAAATAGTCGCTTAAATTCAGAGTTTTAGCAATAATTTTACAGTAAGCGAGCCATTCCTTTGAGTGAATGCTTTTGAACAAAGATGTGGTTAGAAAATCTAATTCACTGAAAATTATTAAAAATTTAATATTTATTTGACTACCTTTATTTCGAAACCCATCTCTAGTTTATATACTACAATATTCCTGTTTTAGTTAATCCTTTATCATAAGTACTAGAATTAAGACTTATGATTTATTTTATCCACTATAAGATGTGATCATCACTATATCTTGACTTTTTTGCAATTTTTATTGCCATATCATTATTTACATTCCATAACTTCTTGAGATTAGAAGACAAGAAAACACTTTAATCTTTGATGAGTTATGAGTTCTTAATAGATATCTTTATTAAAAGTAGAATTCATATCACATTTTATCAATGTTTTATTACCAAATTTATTTCCTTGTTTTTTATTTAAATTCGAGTCATATCAGCAAATCTTTTAATTTTTGCTGAACTAAGGAACATTAAATAAAAAATACATTTCAGTTTTACGGAATACAATTTTCAACCTGTTTTAAGACAAACTGAAATAATTGATTTAATTTGAAATGATTTAATTACAAAAAATAAAAATTTAGAAGCAAATTTATTAAATTTTCAAAACTATAGCGCTATAAAATTATTTAATTTTACAAATCCCCCGTTGCTGTACATGAATCGATTTTTGTGTAAATTTAAATTGAAAATTGTTCCCAAAATGAATGCACAGGTACACAACAGAATTATGTAAAGTTTAATTATAAGCATAGTTACACAAACTCCAAACCTCTAGGGTGGGGTCAGCTCTAAATTCTAGATTCCGGAAATTTTAGGGTATGGTTAAATCTCAAAGGATTTAAGTGTTGAGATTATGGGTCGTAGTAGAAGATGACCAGTTGAGAACCCGAACCTCTGTATCCAATAACTTACGAATAGAATCGTTAGTATAGCATATGCCTCGTGGATGTACCGCATGAATATGCTTTGAGTTCCACGAATGTTTACGTATGTTAAAACAATGTTTAAAATAGGAAACAAAGTGTTATGAAAAATAACTGCTTTCTAAATGCTTTATTGAATTCTCATGTGAAGCGTATTACACGTGAATACAGTCTGAAATTGTTGTTACAGTCGAGTAATATTACATTATTGAACTATTTGTTACATTCACTAATGTTTAGAAAAAGTAATAAGAGGCTTATGCAGAAAATCGCTGCAAAAAATTATTCTCTATCTCAAACACACATTCTCCCTCTCTCTCTCTCTATAATACTTTCCCTTTCATTCTCTCTCACTCGTTATGTTCACTATACTGGAGAAAACGTTATGATGAAAAATTTCACGCAGATTACTAGTAGTAATAGAAGATGAATAAACGAAATGTTAAGTAATGTAAAATATATATATTATATAATGCTATACAAAAGATATTGTTATACATGAAATATAGTTATACATAAGATATAGCTATACATCTTAAGAGGTCATTACTCTCTTAATAAACTTAAATATGAGCCGTAAGTCATATAAGAAGTAAACTATTTAATGAGAAAATATTAACGTTAGCTAACATTACTCTCACTATTTTTTATTTCTAAAAATGTTCCCCTTTTAGCTTTATGCTAACAGTGAAAATAGTAAAAAAAACCGTTATGCGTGTATTACGCATAGAAAAAAATTGAATAGTATTGTAAAAATACTAAAGTTAAGAAACTTTTTTGGCTATATTTTAAAATTATTTTAATCATTATTAAATTACAAATATGGTTATATTGAAAATTAAAAAAATTCTAGACATGTTAAAAAATTTTAAAAATCCAATAAGGCATAAAAAATTTATAATTATTAACCATAAAAATTATAGAGAACAAGAGAACCAACCACTTTGGATTGTTTACAGAAAAAATTAAATTCAAGAAATACTTACAGCAAAATTCACATTGAGTTAATGCTGGAAACACTGGTTATATACTACTCGTGAAGCAGTTCTAACACAGTTATACTGGCCTGAAGTTGCTGAATATCTGAATGAAGGAGAAAAAATCTAGGGTATAACTATTGATACGCTTAATCCGGATATTTTAAAACCAAAATTATGGAAAATTTATGGAGAAAATTTATTAGAAAAAACTGTAAAGCTTATAAGAGATTCATTAAAAAATAATTTTTATTAAAAAAATCATTGTTTATTTAGAATAAGCACGCATAACCAGTTAAGCTATACTCTTATTTAAGTCATTAGTAATTTATATTAGTGTTTATTCATATTCTTTTACTACTATTACTATTTATATAGCAACAGCAAAGTGTCACTTATGATGTGTTCAATGCAATAACACATTCAATGGATTGGGTTTTTTAAGGTTTTCTATGGGAGGTTTTACCACTTTTAACTATTCAAGCACCCTCTAATCTAAATTTTAAAATTTTTTAATAATTTTAATGAGTCCCTGGGATCAAGAGCTAAAACATTCACCCTTTTTGTTTACTTCTAGCTCTTGCCGTTTTGCAACAATTTTAAACTTCATTTTAACTTCTTAGCGCAATATAAAAGATTAAAGATGAGTAGTTCTGTCTTAGTGTAATAAATATATACATGACATACACAACAGATCCTTCACCACAAATATAAAGTTAGCACATGAATCAAATACAAACTGAGAACCAAGAACTCTCTCTAGAACCGAAAAGGAGTACTTGATAAGTAATAGTAGAATGGTCTGCTTCAGTTATTTGTGATTTTTAAGTTGTTACTACATGTCGTCCAATGTTAACATTAGGCAAATCTAGAATTTGTTTTCGATGTTTATTAAAATGGCGTTTCCAAATTCCATGCTTTGTGCATTCTTTGTAGCTAAACGCGGACCAATTACTTCGGTTATAGATACTTCGATCCATTAGTATCTTTAATCCTGTAGTAGCGAACGTCGAACTGTAGCAAATGTAACTTCTGGATTGTTTTCCTGTTTTTTGTGCTTGGATTTTATAAGTGTATCGAAGAATATCCTATTTAGTTCGAATATTGCGCCCAAACATGATTTCAGTAGGTGTGCAAAACCAGTCTATTTCCGACTAATCAAGTCTCCGAAAACAAGACCTCATAAATCTATAAGTAGTGTTTTACAAGGAAGTAAAGTATACGATGATGGATGCACAATAGCCATACGTGATGACTGGTGATGAAAGGTTCTTTTTTTTAATCATTTTATTAAACAGAAAAATATCGCATTATAATATTTTTAGAATACATAAATAAAAAAAAATACTATTATAATTAATTTTATCAAAAATATTATCAAATAATGTTAAATAGAAAGTTTGATAGAAAAGAGTTTCGATATCAATATCTTTATAACCATTCATCATTCGGTTCAATAAGTTGTACATTAATCACCTGTTTTTCTCTTTCATTTTGGCTTCCATTTTCTTTTTGTTGTTCTTCTTCTTCAATACGGTTATCGTTTTCATTGTTTTTCTCGTCACATCGAATCGCATTTTGTTCCCTCATTTTGTATTCGTAATAATATCTGCCATTACTTCCATTACCATAATATTCGCGTTGATTATCGTTAAAGAAATATTTTGTAACATACATGTTGACTGTTGTTGATCTGAAGAGGTATGAATTATTTGTCGTGTTGTTTACTCTTGGTTGTGGTTCTTCTGTTGAAAACTCCTTAATCGCTTATAATCCTAGAATGAAGTCCACAACAGCAGTAATGAGCGTTATTAGCTCTTTATTCGTTCCTTTAACCATAGATAATGCCGCCATCGAAACATTATATGCTAAAAATATGACAACAAATTCGTTTAATTACTAATTGGATTATTGGATTACTTTGAGGCACGAGAAAATTACTTAAAAATAATTTATACAATAAAAGTTTTCACTTTAAAAAATAGTAAGTCTTTGTATTCACTGACTACTAGAGGTTTACGTTTTTCGGTTAAAAGAATCTCCAGTCTTTTAATCTCTTATCATCGTAAATATGTAAAGTATACGACGATGGATGCACAAAAGCCATACGTGATGACTGGTGATGAAAGGTTCGATGAGAGGTTTGTGATCCGTAAATATACTGATATGGCTTCTAAAAAGATTTTTTTAATAACTATTAGATAATATAATGATAGCCAATGCTTCTTTTGATTTGAGTATACGCTTTTGATAATGATTTAGAAACTAAAGAAAACTGATCTGATCTCACCATTTGGTAATTTAAGGCTAAGAATAAATCCGACTCCAATGTCTTAAACATCGCATTCAAGTTTCATTGGATGATTCGAGTTAATGGACAAGAGTTCAATTAGAAGTAATAGCAGTGCGTAACAAATTTAAATACATTATGTTGCTTACGAGTCATTTGCCATTCGACATCATCCTTAAAAAGATTCAATAATTTGATTGAATTTATTTTTTGAATGAAATTGTCATTAGTTAACACGTACAACATAGGTACACAGTTGTTGGCTTTGGAACGTTGAATGTGGTGTCGATCTTTATGTTTAGGGATTTGACACCATTAGCATCGATGAGTTGAACCATGTTTTTGACTTTACTTTGGGATATTCTGTATTTTAATGTTAAATTTTTTATCTATTCTTAGTTTTTAGTTGAGTTAGCGCATTAACATTAAGTAAATACATGGTTAGGTCGTAGATATATTCATTTTTTACAACAATACGTGCATTAAAGTAAAGAACAACCTTACTTTGACATATTAAGCACTATTCCTGAATATTCTGCACATAAGCCTCCGTATAGTTGTTGAAAATTATAAGAAAATGTTACATTAGTATTGTTGGTCAGGTCTGTGAGTGTGCCGCGTCAGCTGCACACTGATATCGTTAGTTTTATTTTATATTGTTATGACTAACGACTAAAATTATTTTACAACAATACGGAGGTTTAAGTGCAGAACCACACTATTTTTTTCTAAGCCTCTTTCAAGAAGACGATAGAAGATCATGAAAGTTTGCATCGTGTAAACCTAATACACCGTTGAATTGTATTCGCCACCAATGAAGAAATCGTCTAGGGTTATCTTTAGATAAAGGTCGGCAACAATGCATAATTTTAAATAATAGAATTAAGTTTTTTACTTTCCTTAAGTTTTTGGGTAAGATTGCGCGCCGAAGGCGCGCGTGAACAATAGGTTAGTGTATTAATAGAATTAAATAAATCATTATTTTAACAACAATGATATAATGCGCTATTGTTGCCGACCTTTATCTAAAGATGCCCCATCGTCTATTAAGACTTTAACGAAATATGTGTTTGGTTGTGTCTTTCATTACGAATTGGAACGAAATTTGTGGTTTTGTTTTGTGCGAAGTTTAAACCAAAAGGAACGCACGATTGTGACTAAAAATGGGTATTGATAACAAATTTTTATTCGTCACGAATATCCGATTTTCCGTTTTTCTGCGAATTGTTAATTTTTCAACCGCAATCCAACGCAAATTTTAAACAATTAAAAATGTATAAATTATTTTTGATTTTACTAAAATTTTCTTATCAATTGTATACAAATCTCTGCATTGGATTTTTAATTTGTTACAGCAAATCGAGTTTTTTTTATTAACAATTAAGTCTGCTTTGAATAACAATGGTTTTATCTTTGATTGAATCCGAAACAATTAAATTTTTAAGCGTTATCTCGTCTTTTGTTATAACAGTTAATTACGAAATACAATAAATATCAAACAAATTGTGTCATCAAAACATTTATCGATTCAAAAAAATTTTCTGTTTTATCGAATAAATTAATAATCATTTGTTTTATAGTAAATAATAGCACAACAGAATGTTCAAACTTTTGCTTTTCGTCAATTTAATTATTTTAATAAATAAACTATGCGTTATTAATAGCACACAATTCGAGTATTTATCGGACGCTATCGAGAAAACCAACTTATTCTGGGAAACGTATCGCATTCAAGAGGCGATACCATGCGTTGTGGCGGGC
This sequence comes from Steganacarus magnus, assembly GCA_034698365.1. Taxonomy (NCBI): domain Eukaryota; kingdom Metazoa; phylum Arthropoda; class Arachnida; order Sarcoptiformes; family Steganacaridae; genus Steganacarus; species Steganacarus magnus. Next base: position 2,967 of record JAQIVF010001732.1, on the reverse strand, counting down.
ATTGATATTAACGGAGAAAGCGTTTGGCTCAATAGTTTCGGGTATTCGGATGTCGAGAATCACGTGAAATGCGGCGCAAATACTGTGATGCGAACCGGAAGTGTTAGCAAACCGATTGGTACCGCACTCTTGTCGAGACTAATAGAACAGGGAATACTGAACTGGGATTCAGATATACACGAGTATATCAGTGAATCAATATTTCCCAGAAAACAATGGAAAGGTATTACTAGACAACAAAAATTACATTCTAACACTTATTTAAATCGCGTCACAATTGATAGGAGTGACTGTGAAAATAACGTTACGACAACTGGTGTCAATGACATCAGGCATTCGCACTTCTGACGAAAACCGAGATTTTCGACACATCCACGAGTTTCGTAATGTTACCGAAACATTAGTGTTGTTCGCAAACGATAGCTTAATAGCCGAACCCGCAACCAAATTCTATTACTCTAACTTTAACTGGCAATTAATCGGTGCTATTATCGAATCGGTCACTAATCAAACGTACGAAGTGCTCATCAATGACATGATGTCTAGAGAATTCGCAATGAATTCGTCAAGAATGGAGAGACGCGAAGAGATAATATATAACCGGTCGCGACAATACATGAGAGTAGTCGTCGACAATCATTACGCGATAAAAAGCGCGTCTTTCCTGGAAAACTTGGGTCGACCGCTGCCACACCTGCCGATGGGTGGTGTGTCCGCATCTGTGCCCGATTTGTTACGATTCGCTCATACTATGATTAAGAATTTTAAAAATAACGGTCAGATCTAAGTTTGAATAAAATTTTTTAAAATTAATTTTTTTATAGATTAACAGCAAAATTAATTATACTTTAAGGCTATCTTCGAAGAACTACCATCGAAACTCTGTGGACAGCGTTGTCATATTTGAATTCCTCGTCACCGTATGATAGTTTAACCGATTATGGCTTAGGCTGGTATGTCACACAATTGGGAAGATTTAACCGCCGGTTATTATCTAATCAAACATATGTCCACTATTCTGGATCATTGACCGGAACTACAGTAATGTTAGGCTTAATACCGGAACTTGATTTGTCACTCTCGGTGATCGCTAATATGGGTGGTTTGGCGAATCTTGATTTCGTCGGTATTCAAGTTTTAGAATATTTTATTAGTGATACCATTAATTATTTTCTTCAACATAGTACTGATTAGTCTAATGATACTTTTTTCTGCATTATTGTTTACTGTTTAGCAAATTAAATTATTATTATTTTAAGTAAAGTATGTGTAAAATTGAAATTTCACGCTTATTTTAAATAAAATAATCATCTAATCTGTGAATGGTCTGAAACTTATTGACAAATACCTAAACTATAATAAATTAAAATATTTAGATTTAACATGTGTCTAAAACTTATTTTTATATCTTTCTTAATAAGTTCGATGAAGTGAGTTAAATCCAATTAAATAATATAATTAGTAAGATTTTCTCGTACTTATTCACAATCACAATCTGTGAAATAAAAAATTTGGAAAATTAATCATTGCGTGATTTATTTAATTATCCGCAACCATGTTTATAATTGAACAAAATATTCGATATGATAATCGTATGTCGAATTTAAAACTAAGGGATCGGATAATAATCGGTGCGAAAGAATTGATTGAAAGGTAAGCAAACCATCCGTGTTTTATACACTGCTTTCTTATATGCGAGATGAGCCGAATGGGCGACAGTTCTGGATTTTATGGAAAGAGGAGTTTAACTGATATTTGAATTGTCACTTAAAAAAAATGGAAACAACTCTTGAAAAACAGTATTTTAAAAGCTTGTCGAAGATTCTAAAACAATAATCACCAGCACATGAAAACAAATATGAAAAGCTTTTTGGCGAGTTTGACAATAAATATATTGGTGACACAATCAACACTATCTGAAAGTACTGGTAATTTTTTTGTTTAAAATTTTTTTTTTCTTAAATTAGGCTTAAAAGTTCGAATAGCGAACAGGCGTTGATGCACGCAATTAAGCGTTTAATTAATTGATGAATGATATAGGGATTGAAGGAGAAAATGAAAATCAATTGATTTCGTCTTTTAAGCGTATTTCGGAAACGCTTTATTTGACAAGTGTTTGGAATAATGAACTGTGAAATACTTATTTAAATGAAAAGAAACTAAATTTAAGAAATTAAATTTTTTTTATTAAATTAAAATTTTTTTTTTGGTTTTTTTAAGAAATATTTTTTAGTTATTATAATTTATAAAATAAAATAAAATTCAATTATTTAAACCTAACATAATTTATAAAAAGTATAGATATTAAATAAAGAGCGTAATAATAAATTAGTGAAGTTATTAGTAAATTCAGTTAACTGTAGTTTCATTTTCTTCATTAACGCGTTCCGAAGCAACACTTTTGACGTCCAAATCGGTCTCATTTTCAGCTTCAACACCAGTTTTTGATTCATTATTGATTGAATCGTTTTCAGCATTCGGCGCGAGTTTCTGCTCAGTCTTTTCGTGAATAACTGGAATGTTGATCACATTTTCTTGTTTTGGTTGTTTCGCAAATTTGTCGAACTCCACAGTTATAATATTAGTCGAGGAGAGCGATGACTTAACGGAATCGATGTCGACATCTGACGGCAATTCAAATCTACGCGTTATATCTCTGGCGACCCAACCATTGCTTTCGTCTTTTTTCTCGCTATGCTTGCAATTAATCAATAGATTTCTGTCAACAACTTTAACAGTGATGTCTTCAGCCGAAAAATTGTTCACTTTAAACCTGACCACAAATTTATTCGGTTCGTTATTGACGCGAGGCTTATTCGAGTCAAACTTTCCATTATTTTCGCATTTCTTCGGGCATCCCTTAAACGCGTCACTCAATAGTGAACTCAAATCGATTTCCATGTAATAATCATCGTCTGATTCCTGACCGCATCTTCGAGAACGTCGACCGCAAGTGTTGGCACTCCT
>JAQIVF010001731.1:0-12967 GCA_034698365.1 Steganacarus magnus | reverse complement strand
ACATCATTATTATATGTAATAAAAACAAATTCTTTTTAAAAAATATATTAATAAGAAAACTAAATTATAATTAATTAAAGAAGCATTAAATAAATTTATAAAAAAACAGACGCTATAGGTGATCAGGAATATCCCAGATATTGATACGCAAGATATTAATTCTGCGATGTCATTTCTGTAGCAATCATACTTCGCTGATTTTGTTCTAATTACTTCTATTTTGCTACGATACTTCGATTTTATATCAACATTTATTAACTCATTTTGCTCATTAAACCAAGGTACATACAATTGACATTGTTCGCGATAGTAATTAATCTCGTCAGTTTTTATGTCGTAACGTTTATATTGAATTATTTTTGATTTTTTCCTTTTTTCCAAATATCCGTTATTATTTTTCAAAACAAATATCTCCCCTAGTTCTTCGTCTTCAATAACTTGATCGTCATTTTTATTTTCATTTATATTTCTTTTGCTCTTTTTGTTGGGTCTTTTACAATAACGATTATAAAGCGCACAAAAATCAGCAAAACATACATCTTTCATACTATCTGGTCGCAAAGTATAATATTCTAAATCTCCCAATTAATATATATCCATCGAATCTTTATTTTTCCTAACATTGGAAAAACTGGTTTGTTATCACTATTAATAAATAACGATTCAATACTCCTCAGTTTATCCGATTCCAAATTCCATAAATAATATGAAGATGGAATAAAACCAAATTCTTTTAGGTTTTTCAATGTGTTAACCAATAACCTTAATTGATTGTATTGACATTTTATGACATTTTATCTCTAGTTTTTGTCCACATTTTTCCGAAAATAAATCTAAACTGCTTTCCTTTATTTTAGAAAATTGTGCGAAACAATTGAATGACTTTAAATGCTGACAAATTTAGCTGATTGTGTCCAAAATGTCATCATTCATAACTATACCTTAAATTGACAAATCATTAATAAATCTACATTTATTGAGAACATAAATCAATTGCTTTTTACTCATAATTGGTGTAATATCTTTAAGACGTCTCACTAAATTCTTCATACAATACAGATATCCAGTGTTATATTTCTTTACTACTAAATTGTTTTGTTTATTAAATATTAAGTGTTTCCACTGTTGTTATAAGCATTGCAATACAAAACTATCATTTAATAACAAATAACTTAACAAATGTTTGTTTATGTTGTGTTGTGTTGTGTTGGGTGTGACGTAACTGTTATGTGATTGCATAGAAATTACAAAATGCATCACATAATGGGGTGATATAACTATGTAATTTATGGCACTTAAGATTCAAAAATGATGTATAAAAAAGTACTGAATTTTGAAATTGAAAATCAATTAAGTGACACTTTTATAAATAGTGGATCACGAGATTGGTTTATTTATGCAAATTTTACTCCTCGCGCACCCGATTTATTTGGACAATTGATTTAATTTTATGAAAATAAATGTTTATGAAATAAATACTATTATAATACTTACTGAAATTTTCTCTTTTTAATTTTTATTTTATTTTTCCATAATATTTAGTTATTCAATATGCAAATAAAGTTTAATTATAATGTTGTGCTTTAAATGTGAACAAATTCATAATATTTGTTATGCTATTGATTTGCGATATTAAAGTGAGGAATGTGTTGTGCATTCGTTGATCTCTTCAAAGATTTTGTTAATATTTTGTTTGTTTGGTGACAAATATTGTTTACAAACTTCACATATGAAAAGCGTTTCAGTTTTTTGTTTAATTAAGTTTTTCTGTGTATATTTTTTGTCTTTATATGTAAATAAACTTATTGAAGCATATTTACATTGTTATGAAATTTACCAACCGCATTTTAAATTCACATTCCTCATTTCAAATTTATTAGCCAAAGTGGCATATGCCGGTTTATTTCGGGTTTCATATTATATTACAGCCCAAAGTGGCATATGCCGTTATAGTTTATGTTTTATACTATAATTATGTTTTAAGTTTGAATATAATATTAGAAGAACACTAATCTGAATCTAGTGAATTACTATTGCAACAATGTACTTATTGAAGCATATTTATTATGTTATAAAATTCACAAACCTCATTTTAAATTCACCTACCTCATATTATATTACCGTCCTAAATGGCAGATGCCGGTTTAGTACGGATTCCATACTATATAACCTCACAAAGTGGCAGATGCCATTCTAGTACGGGTTTTATACTATATTACCGCCCAAAGTGGCAGATGCCGTTCAAGTACGGGTTTTATACTATATTACCGCCCAAAGTGACATATGCCAGTAACTCTATTAATTTCGAGGAAAATCCCATTATTATCAAAAGAAAATTCTCTTTATTAGTAACGAGGAAAATCCCATTATTAACATAAAGAAAAATCTCTTTTTTAGTAACGAGAAAATCCCATTATTATCAAAGAGAGAGCGTGACACGGACGGACACACGGAAAATCCCAAATCCATATACCTGCCTTGATTTTATCGAAGTCAGATAAAAAATAAATATTGTAAAGTGTTTATTTTAAATATCATGTTTGTTGATCTTAATTGCATATTTTTAAAATAAAATTCATAGTTATTTTTTAGCTCACTTTTTTAAAAAAGTAAAGCTAATGGATTTGACACTGTCTGTCTGTACGTCAATCCGTCAGTGTGTCCGCAACAATTTTAAGTCCAAGAAGTCTGCCATTCACAAGCTACATCTTAATACTTTCAACATATAGTCAGTTACTCCTGGGTATGTTTTAAGTTTGCGCTAACATTCAAATAATTTGTTTTTGCGTCCGACTGTTCGGTGGCGAGATCTGGAGAAAGGGTACACCAACTTGTGCCCCGGTGTTTGTGTAAGCATACCACTAATATACTATATTTAATACATTATACGTTTGATTATCAACTGAATAACATTAATATGAATTCGATTAGAAAATATACTTCGACTAAGATATACTCTGGTACCGAAAGCTATCATCATGACAATTACAGTTACCAAAATATTAACTCTGGTTTGATGAGTTTGATTTTCGTGTCGTTTTTCGTATAAACAGACAGAAGTCAATAATTAGTTCAGTTGTGGATTCTGTTATTTCCGAAATAATCGCGAATCAAATCAAACAAAAGTTTTTGTTTAAAACGCTGGTTTAAAGAGCAAATAAATGCCTTATTCTTTAAGGTGAACTTTGGTTGACATAATACATGAACATAGTTTATTTAACGCTGATTTTCAATTTTATATTTTATACTTTTATTTCAAATCAAAATTTTTGTATTTAATTTAAATAATTATTTTTTAACAATCCACAAAACATAAAAATTATAAAAATTATATTCAAAACAAACTAAAAGAAATAATTACCAAGTGATTTGTAGGTTATATGAGCATATAAATGAAAGATTTTTAAAGTTCTATTTCGAATAACACTTGCATAAATAATATCTTAATATTTAAAAATAAATTAAAGAATTATATTGCAGTTCGAAAAGTACTGACTACTTATGCTGACACAGACTCCGTTGGCCAAGTTGGCAGACCCCTCCTCCAGAGCTTGCCACCGAACAGTAGGACGCACCAACCAACTAGATGACTGTTAGCTCACGCTTAATACATACCTGTGAGTAACTATATATTGGTGGTTTACAGGCACAGACACTTTTATAAATAAATATTGACACCATGGACAAAGTTGGGAGGCTCTTCCTTCAAAGCTCACCACCAACCAGTGGGACGCACATGCTTACACAGACACCTAAGATAACCACTAAATGCGACATATTCTTAGAGGGTTCACTCTCATAAATATTGTTATATTTGTGTTAAGAGTATTTTAATAACTGTTAATTTAGCGCATTATTGCTCTTAGTAATTTTATAACGTGTCAACTGATATAAAATTGTCTTCTAATTTCAAAAAATTAAGATATAGCCTGTAAGTCTCAGACATTATGGACTTACTTGCTGCGGACACACGGACAGACAGACAGTCGGACGGACAAACTGTGTCAAATCCATTATCTCTACTTTTTAAAAAAGTGAGCTAAAAATTATCGTTTTTCATTATGATACACAAATATAAACTTTATCTATAATTTAAATTAAATTTCATAACTTTTCTAAGATAATTATATCACAAGCTTTAAAATTAATATCTTTTAAAAAATCAAAATTTTATGTTAATAGAAAATCTAGTTTTGTTCGTAATCAAATTTAAGTAAAGATTGTGTTAAAGATAAAATTTGTTCCTTTATGAAAGTGATATAATTGTTCATTAAAAACCATCGACTTTATGACTGTAACTTAAGTGCAAAATTAAATTATTTAATTTTCGAAATTAACATAATTATAAAGAAATTATTTAACTAAGGGTCATAATTTCACTATTTTGACAATCATTTCAATCTATTAAGAATTGCAATTGTAAGTGTTGTTTACTTTCTTTTAAAAATTTCGACCAATTCAAATTTTAATTTATAAAAAACATACACCATTTATATTTTGACTTTATTTTGTAAAATATGCAAGTACCAACAGATTATTAGAATAAAAATGAACGTGATTAATTCATAAAAAATTCATAAAAAAAATTTTGAATAGTCATAAAAAACATCCACTTGAAAAAAAGATGCAGTATCATATTATCAAATGTGGAATTTTTTAGCTTTTTTACAGTTTTCATAAAATATTTGTGATTATTGTTATTATATCAAATTTTCAAAACAAAATCAACACTACAACTAATAATTTTACATATAATGTTAATAAAAATTTAGAAAAATATAAATAACTAATTAGTATCTTTTTATGAATTATAAGTATTGCGTTTATTATGTCATTATTAGAGACTGGAATTTGGGGACATTGGGGACATTGTCCCCATTTGTCCCCATAATTGACCTAAAATGAGAAAAAATTGTCGATTAAATCCGATGAGTTTTTGGCTCACCAAGAATTTTGAATATCTTTGGCAGAACACCTAAAATCTAAACATTTTATAACTATGTTTCTAAGAGAAATACACACTTTTATGTGTCCCCATTTTTGTCCCCAAAATCGAATAAAATGTGTCCCCATTTGTGTCCCCGAAAACTCAAAAATTGTGTCCCCATTTTCCAGTCTCTAGTCATTATACCATAAAGTTTTATTATATTATCGTTTTAATATAAAACTCAAATAATAGAGGCCTCACATTTTCTAAGATTGTAAATTTTCGTTTAATTTTCAGTAGTAATCTGCATTCTTAAGACTTCATTAAAATATCTTATATTAACTAGCATTAAAAATTTTACTTTTATGGGTATCAATGTCTCATTAGTTTGCATGAAATTCGTTTTATAAAAGTCCACTTAATTAGAAAAAGCCAAAGTATTTGCATTATTGATACCATAACAAATTGGTGATAAGTACAGAAATTATTATAATTTAGTAAAAATTGTCAATTAAATTAATTTTGTTGTAAAAATCTAAATGAAAATAAACTCAAAAATAATAAGTTATGAATTATAACTTATGATTCATAGATGCAAAACATAACGTAACTTTGCATAGAAACTGTATATGAAAGATAATTACTAAAATTAGTTTTGCTTGCAAAGTGAATTTAATATTATAGGGAAAAGTTATGGCGCTTTGTTCGAATATATTTTATTGTAAACTCCCTATAAAATTATGAAAAATTCTAGAATTCTTAAGAAATCAACTTTATATAGTTGGTAACACTAGTAACAGAGCTGTTATATATTTTGAGTGGCATAGCTATAATTTATTAAGAGTGGAAGTGACATTTTGTATTTTGAATGGCAGGGCATTGTTTATAATTATATTTTAAATTTTAAGATTACGTTTCATTTAATTATCTTCCAAAACAACAAACTTTTAAAGACTTTTTGAACTTTAATATTTTTAAATTTAAAGAATAAAATCTAACTTATTGATAAATTTGAGTTAAAAGAATGAGTATAATTTGTCAGCGCTTTCAAAAAAGCGCTTTAATTTGCTTTTTGCATATTTATTAGTGTTCTAACGCATAAATGTAAAAATATTTCTAATTTTAATAATCTCGTTTGTATTTTGTTGTTTATAAAAACAATTTGGTTTCGCTGATATTTTGTTCAAAAATGCATAAAAAACTATTTTATTAAATTTCTGGAAGATTCCTTACCAAAATAAACCTTACACAAACATTATCCTAATATTTAAAATGAAATAAAATAATTATATTACAGATTGAAAATTGAATGAACATGTTATGATAAAAAAAATTTTTAGTAAAAACTATATAAGAATGAAGATTTGTATATATTTTATGGTTTAAAACATCTTTTTAATCTTATCTTAAGTCTTTAAGTCTTAACCCATGTCTTAACCCAAGTCTTAACCCAAGTCTTAACCCAAGTTTTAACCCAAGTCTTAACCCAAGTCTTAACCCAAGTCAACCCAAGTCTTAACTAGTGTTGTTTCAATTTTTAAAAATTGAAATAGAAATTGAATTATTCATCAATTTCAATTTCAATTTACTGAAAGTGAAATTGAATTGAATTAATTTTTATGTCAAAATCAAAATTGAAATTGAAATACAATTGATTTATAGTTAATATTAAAAAATTGAAATTGAAATTGAATTCAAATTCCATTAATTATAAATTTTTAAAAGCTATCTATAATAAAAATGTTTCGAACATACATTGCAACTAAGTTAACTATTATACAGTATTTTACATGACGAGGTTATTATCTCACGTTGATCAAAATGTGCAAAAAACTATTTTTCGATTTCTTAGTTCTTGGTATTTAATTAAAATAATTAAAAAAGCATTGATTAAAAATTCATTTTGGTATGGACAAATAAACCTAAGAATTGTTTCATTACCTAATTTTTGATCAATAAGTATTAATAAAAAGTGTATAATTTAATCTAAAATAAAATTGAAATAAAATCGTATTAAAATTGAAATTGAAATGCAAAAATCTTTTAAAATTGAAAGCGAAATAAAATTGATTTGGAAAATTTTTGAAAAGTAAAATCGAAACAAAATTGAAATGAAAATTTTTTAAAGAAATCGAATTGAAATAAAATTGAAATGAAAAAATTTTGAAAATTAAAATTGAAACAAAATTGCAATTAAATTTTTTAAATGAAATTGAATTAAAATAAAATTGAATTACAAAAACTACAATTGAAACAACACTAGTCTTAACCCAAGTGGTGAACCATTTGGGCCACCGTAAATCTTGAAAATTTCGAGTTTTCCAAACTTAAAATAATAAAGTTTTCAAACATATTAAAATATATACATTTTATAAAATTTACAGTTTATGAACTATCTGTAATTTAATTTTTATTGGTTTATAAAAATTTTTTTATAAGAATTATTTGATTTAATCTATTTTTTCGATATCAATTAAAATTGTTAGCTAAGATAAACTTTTTTTTTGTAAAAACTGTAAAAATAAAATAGTTATTACTTATTACAAATAGTTAATATAGTATTAATTGTATTTTATTGAAACCATTAGAAGTTCGAATAATTTTTTTAACAAGCAAAAATCACACTAAATAAACTATAATTAGTGTAATATTTTATTTAAAAATAAATTGTAAATTATCTTTACGTTAACCAAGCAAACCGGCAAATCCTAGTATATTTATAAAATATTAATTATATTAAATTTATTTTCAATATAAATAATTGCAATTGAAACATTTTATATTTCAATTTTAATTGTATTTTAATTTAATTTAAATTTAATTTTCATCTTTTCTCTAAAGTAATTTCTCACGAACGAAATCGACATACAATTTATTTCGCTCTACAAGATTTGACATTTCATTTCAATTTTGATTATTATGTCTTATCAAAAAGCAACAAATTATGTAATATAACACTTCAAATTATATATTAGATAGAGGTTTAATTTATTCCACAAATTTATTAAACTCAAAAATAAAAACTTTAATGTTTAGTTGCCAATTAGAAATTGGAATCTAAATAGCAATTGAAATTTAGAATTTATTAATAGAAATCAGAATGCAAATTAATAAGAAAGAAATTTTAGAATTGAAATAGAAATCAAAATTAAAATAATTTTAAAAATCGGAATTATAAAAGAATAGAAATGTATGTCATAGAATTGAAACAACACTAAATACAATTATTAAAGGAGCATCACACGAAAAATAAAAATACAAGTAAATTAGATATTAATGCAAAAAAGAAAAAGAAAATGAAAAATACAAGTAAAATAGAAAATAACAATACAAGCAAAAGAAAACGAAAAGTAAAATTAAAAAAGGTGCAAGTAAAACAACACTACTTCTTATAAAGAATAGTTAAAAAGAGTTAATAATTCTCTAATAATAACATTTGCAGACTTTAACTTGACAAGAATATTTAAATTTAAAATATAATATTTAATGAAATAGTGTCTATTCATATATTTAATGTTTACATTCAAGGTTAATATAGTATTGGATTTAAAATTAAGCCAATTTTATTTGAAAAGGATAATCCAAAATCTAAATGAATCAGATGTCAATTAAAGTCAAATCTAAAAAATTTAATGGAAATTATTTAATTTTATTTAGAAATTATTTATATATTCAAAAACAAGAATGACATTTTCATAGAGAGCTCACTTTTTAGTCAAATTTAATATTTTATTTCAACAAACTTAATAAATTAAGATACTTTTTGTTCTATTTTTTGTAATGTAACTCTAGATGGTATTTTCAAATTAGTTATTTAAATGTAATGTAAAAAGTCGGACGCACCAACTAACTGCGGGTGGTTAACACATGCTCAAGACATATCTGCGAGACACTAGATACCGGTGGATTGCTTGCACAATTACCGGTGACCAAGTTGGTAGACCCTTCCTCCAGAGCTCGCCATCGACCGCTCGGAGGCACAAACCAACTAGCTGACTGTGAGCGCACGCTTAAGACTTACTCAAGTCACTGTATAACAATGGTTTGTTGACACAGACATCGGTTACCAAGTTGGCGGAGCCTTCCTCCAGAGCTCGCCACCGACCGCTCGGACGCAACTTGACTATAAAAATTTAGATATCAATAGTTTAATCCAATTACACAAAAGCATAGTTATAACGAAATGCAAATAATCGATAAGTTATCAGCGGTTAAGTTAACACCTTATAGATTGTTTTCGTCGATTTCTCTATAAAGGTATAGTTTAAAAGTATTACCAATAAAAAAGTGCACTATCGGTCTAACACTACTCAAAAGGTCTCATTGTTATTATATGAGATAACGATTAAAATACATATATATTAACAAATGTATTTCTCACAAGCGGCGAAAAATACTTTAAAGAACTAATATTTAAACACTTTAAATTTAAACATAAATAAAATCTAATATTTTCAGTATTTTGAGGAGATTTTTAGATATAATTTCGGAAACTTATATCACTATAGAAACTTATGTGTGTACATTTGCATCTACGGTTGTGTGCAGAGTTGGAAATTAAAAATCTATTTATAAAATGATATGGGTTAGAAAAAACATTTATTCAAATTTTTATCAAATTAAACATTAAAATTATTAAATACCCATTAAAAATATAAGTTTTAACAATTTAAACAAACTGAAAAAGTTTTTTAATTCTTTATAAAGCCAAATTATTTTAAATTTATAGCTATAAAGTAAAAGACATTACTTAATTTTACTAACCAGACACTAACTGAAAAAATTTTGGTTGAATTATTTCCATTTTTTATTTTATTTAATTTGTATTTTTTAATTTCCAGTTCTTAACCTTTTATACTTGAATTTATTACAATGTTTAAAAATTATATTGCTAGCTTTTAGTTTTATTTATAGTTTTGGATTGATAAAAAATTTGATTTAATAAAAAATTTTAAAAACCAATGTTAATTTTTAAAAACTGTAAATTTAATATAAATTTATATTATCTACTAACGATAAATTTTATTTATTTATAAAATTGGGCCCCCAAGCACAGACGGTCAAAAAATTTTACAAATAACAATATAAATTAATTTTTTATATTATTAAAATAACCAATTGAATAATTTAAAAGATCATTTGGTAAATATTTTTGTATAAAAAATATACAAAAAAAAATTATTTTTAGTAAAAATTCAGTGATATTGTAAGCATCCTATTCTTTTTACACAGAGAGCATTGTATTATAGAAATTTGTATATATAGAGAGAGATTAAGCTTATGGATTTGACAATGTCCTCTTAAGTCTACCACTTACAATTTATATCTTAATACTTTGAGACAACATAACAGTCTATATAGTCGTCACATTAAAATATTACTATGAGAAGCATTGTGCTAATATGGCAATGACTAAAAGACTTTATACACTTCATTTTAACATCATATATGATAGTGAGCTCATATATGAATGTTCAGTTAAAACAACACTTATAGAATTTCGCAGATGATCTTTTTAAACATTATAATTGATTCATTTTATAAATGGTTTAAATAAAAATAATACACCGAATAAGTTTCAGTATTAAAACACTTTAATTTTTTAATTAATGCGTAAAAGATTTTATCAATTTCAAAATGTTTTCATTATATTAAATTATTTATAATGTTTTGAGTCATTAAATTTAATAAAAATGGCACATGTCGGTTTAAATTTTGACTTTTTTATAGTTTTATTAGTGGAATATTCAGCTTTTATAATAGAAAAATCCTTGTTTTACACTATATTACCGCCATATTGGCATATTCCAGTTTTAAATAAAATTCCCTTTAGTGATGACATAGAAAATACTGCTATTAATAAAAGAAAGCGTGACACAGACGAACGGATGGATAGACAGACAATTACATATTCTGCTTTGATTTTATTGGTCATATAAAAAATTTCCAGTTGTTTTTGAGCAATCCAATTAATAAAAATTAATTTTTATTGTCAATAGATAAATTATTATTTATTTTACTATTATAGTTTGTTTCGCAATAATACTTATCAAATAATTATTATAGAGAATATAATTATAAATATTGTAAATCAAATAAAATCTGTAATATTATATTAATATATACTTAATAAAAACGGTACTCATAGAGTCAAAAGATTTGCTTGATTAAATATGATTCAATTGAAATTCATTTGTAATTTCACTAAAATTTTATTTATATTGTTTTCAATTTTATTTTTAAATTTAACTTTTGCTTCAATTATATTTTGATTTATATAAATAGAAGGAAAAATACACTTATTAATTATAAATAATTTTCGCGTTTCAAAAACTAAACAATACTACTTTAAAATAGTGTTACACCGCTTTCAAGTTTTGATTTTGATTTTGATTTCACTCTAAATTAACATTTTGAATAATCAAAATTAAAATTCAATATAAAATAAAAATAAAAATTTAAAACAAAAATACTTTAAAATATTAATTTTATATTACTTAAAAAAAAGTTTATTTAACTTTTTAAGTAATTTTAAATGAACTAGATTTTATTTAATAATTCATATAAAAAACATTTTTTTAGATTAGTTATAATTATTTAAAAAAAAATTTAAAAATTTTTTAGCTGTAAATCTTGCAAATTATTCAGTAATATTGTTCCATAAATTATCTTATTAATGAGTATTTGGAGAATTTTAAGATCAGAATATTTTTAATTATATTTTTTAATAATTTTTTTGTTTTGGATGATAAATAGACTAAAAATCAGAAAAATCTGGACTAAACTATTACCGGGATAAATGAATATGTGCGCGACTCACACTAAAACAAGTATTTTGAGACCCATTTATTGTTACTGAAAATCCTAAATTTTAGTCTTAACTCCTGAAAAGGTGTTAATCCTGAATGTTTTTTTCAATAAAAATTTTGTTTATAACCTGCTTTTACTGTAATAATGATGAGTAATTAACATTTATTAGAAATGGTTAACATAAAAATAGTTATAATTCGTACTTCAATGTGAGGACATAAAAAATTGTATCTGTATGTGTTTAACACTCGAACAGTAAAAATCACAAACATTTTTGCGATTGACAATTTAATCCAAAATTATTCAAATTTTGTTGTCAAATTTTTTTCAACTATACATACTTTATATTACACACTTTTTAAACAGAAAAAAATTTCTTAAATTAAAAACATTTTATAAAAAGTACTTCATAGATTTTTTTGTAAATTAGTTTTAGTCTGTGTTTAGCTCTCGATGAGTGAACAATAAAATCTTGCCTAAAATCTTATCTAAATTATATATACTTTATTATTTATCATATATATTATGAATTTATTAAGCAAAAACTTTTCTCAACAATAAATCAATACGAAAATTATTTTTCATTCAACAATATAATTATAACGAAAAATTTATGAATTTAAAAGTCTTATAAAAATTTCTAACGCTGTGTAAATCGAGTGCTAATTTTTTACTTGTGCCATTTATGTAAACAGTATATTACTTTTATCATTTAATATAGAAATTAATTAAATATTTGATAATCAACTTTAATGGAACTTTTATTATTGTGTAGTGATAGATATTACTAAGCATTTATTTAATGGTTTGCATTCTTTCACACTATCACTTATTAATTACGTATCAAATATTGTTTTAAATCGCTTAATAATGTATGTAAGACTCGTTTACTAAATTACATGCTTTAGACAAAAGCTGCCATAAACTTAATTATTATCTCAATTTGTTAACTACGTGTAAATTAATTCACTTATTTTGCATCTAATAATATTAATAATTGTAAATAAATATTTAAAGTTATTATATTTAATTGATTCTATTATATCTGATTATAATTACTGGATTGTAGACAAATTTGTAAATGTACGGAAGCCTAAAAGCGCCAGTGGACTTTCTGACTTCTGACTTTTTTATTTCAGACTTTTACTACTTTTGACTTTCTTACTGCTGACTTTCTTTCTGCTGACTTTTACATTTCTGTTTTTTTACTGCTGACTTTTTTATTTCTGA
>JAQIVF010001730.1:0-12970 GCA_034698365.1 Steganacarus magnus | reverse complement strand
GGCATGTCAAAGCTGTTAAAGGAAGCAGTGGAAGAAGTAAGAGCTGGAAATTTCACCATACGTGATAGATTAAAAATTATCGGCGATAGATATTTAAAAGCAACTGAAGTATCAGCGCAAAAAGCAGTCTATTATCTCTTATCTATGGATCTATCGAGATGCAGTCGAACACACATTTTATAGTAACTGGAGAAATTAATAGTCGTGATAGTTTTGTCAAAAGTGAAAAAGATCTAAAAGAGTTGGACTCAACATCACAAGATATTTATCAAAAAAGCGATATGGATTATTATGTATTACGACCAGATTGTTTAAGTTCATTATGTTTAGCGGATTTTTGTGCCAATTATAATAGATATACCAAACGTCCAAACAAGAAAAGTAAAATTAAATTTGACGACGCTAAAAATGATGATGATATTAAAGAGGAAGAAGAAATTTGCGAAATATTAAGACTGAAATGTAATTCTGGATATATTGAAAAACGAAGAAAGCCTAAAATAATACGATTCAAAAGATAAAACTTAAAAACTGATGAACAGAATTACTATCGAGAAAGATGTCAACTATTTTGACGTTTAATAACGAAAAAGAAGATTTACTGAATGCCAACATAGAAATGAATTTCAAAAACAATCATGAATTAATCAAAATCAATTCGGAAAAATATTTCTATTTTAATCAAGACGTCATTGATTTCGAAGATAGATATAAAGAAATTGAATACGACTTTATTGAAAATGAAGAAAAAAATGACAAGCGATCACAAGAATATAGCGTCTATTCTATTGAAACACAAGCTAATTATAGTTTAAGTCAAGATATTAGTTGAGATACATCAATACTTAAAATGGAAAAATATTTGGCACCGAAATTTAATAGTGATGATGAATATAGAAAATTAATGCAATCTTTAAATGAGAAACAAAGAAAGTATTGTATGAATGTTTTGAACTGTATGAAGACTAACGAAAAGCTAGTTTATCACACTGTTATTGGTGGTGCTGGTGTATGAAAATCCTGTTTAATAAGTGCTATATACCAATCACTTTTAAGATATTTTAATTCAATGCAGGGCGCAAAGCCATAAACACTGAAAATACTACTTTGTGCACCAACTGGAAAAGCATCATTCAATATCGGAGGAGTTACAACTAACTCGGCATTTGATATTTTTAATCAAAATCATACATAATCGAATTTATCGCATAATCGACGTAATACACTATTATGTAATTTTATTGATTTGAAGCTAATCATTATCGATGAGATATCTATGGTAGGAATTTCACAATTTAAGTTCATTGATCTGCGACTACAAGATATATTTGGAACAACAAAGATATTTGGTTGCGTAAGTGTTCTATGTTTTTTTGATTTCTATCAACTTCGCCCAGTTCAGGATTATTTCGTCTTTAAAGTCAACACAAAAAATAGATACTGTCTACTTTTTGAAAATCAACTATGGAAAAATTTTCAAGCATTTGAACTTACGGAAATTATGCGACAAAAAAATGATAAAACATTCGCGAATTCACTAAACAACTTAGCGTATGGCAGTTGTACGCCTGAAAACATACAACTTTTTAAATCCAGAGAAATATGTGGAGATATTAACAGATATAAAAATGTATTAACATTCGAAACTCATTATTTATATTTAAATGTTTAAAAAAATTTTTACAGAAAAAGACACACTCTAAACACATTTGTGGAAAGTTGAAAGTGGACTAACACTGGAAAATGGGTGAAGTTCAGTACAGCGCATAATTTGTTGGAAAGATAATCAATCATAAAAACAAAGACCTATAGATGCAAAATGAAGCTTTGTGTAATAAAAGAATGCAAATTTGTAAGCACAAGGAAACAGGATTATTGGAAACATATGGAGGAAAATTGGTTGGATATACAATGTGGTTTGTGTTGTTGTACTTTCAGTACGCTTAATAATTTCACTAAGCACAAAAATTTGTAATCGCAAAATATGAGAATAAGTCTTGAATAAAACAGAAAGTTTAAATTTTATTTAATTGATTTTTCTATTTTAAATTGGAAAGAATAAATTAAATATTGAGCAGCTATTTTCTTTGCTTTCGTGTAGGATTTTGCTCTGCCACTACCAAATATATCTAATTCGGTAATTTTGTATTGCACAAATACCATTATTATTTATGTAAGCTTTGTGTTGATATGTATTGTTGTTGGGCGATAACTTAAATGCTTTCATTATAGTTTCAATAACTTTTCTTTTTTCTATCTTTCTATTATTTAAGATTAAGTGCAATTTTGCTGAAGAGAGCTTAACTTCATACTTATTCAATGACGAATTCGATGTTTGAGTCATATTAACAATAACTTCTAATTAACACAGTAATATATTAACTTAAGGCACTAATTTCACCTGTCTTACTACAGGCGCTGAAAGTGGCTGTACTCGCCACCCCTATATCGTTACCACCAAAAATGTTGTGAATAATACTTCAGTATTTCGATCATACTTTAAGTATGATTTCAATACAACGGTATTAAACCCTCCTATAGATTTTCCAATTCTATAGGAGATCAATAACTAAGGAACTTTTTCTTTCTAAAACTATTTTATGAACAAGATGTGTTAATACCATTAGGTTCTTCACTTATTTTTAATCTTGTGATCATACCATGAGTTTAATTTTATTGATCAACGATTTTAACATCATTATGATCATTAGCTAATCGTAATAAAACAGTTCCTCAGTTATCGACGGCATTGTCGCTGTTCTTCAGCGACTAAATTACTTAATTGCTTTAGAATAAAATAAATTTATTATTCTTACCAATTTGTTGGTTGAAGAAAACTTAGAACAAAATAATAATTAAAATAATTTTATTTTAAATAATAACTGTAATACATCAGAGTCCTCGATTGATTGTATGACTCTTATTTATATGTCTTAAGTGAAGGACTGTGCTTGGAAAATAACAGGTTTCCTTAATAATATTGCTTGATAATTATAGCTAATCTTATTGTTTTTCCGTTTTATGTCCTGATCATACGAGTGTGGTATGATAGATTTAGAAATAGGGATATAGTCTAATCAGGACTTTAATTCATATAATCATTAAAGGATTTCAGAATATGTAATTTTAATATTTTTGTGTTACTAGAAATCGTAAAAAATATATTTGACTAGTAAGGATAAACTATGATTCATTGGGAATACATTATGTTCATTGGTAATACATTGTGTTCATTGGGAAAACATTATGTTCTTTGGGAAAACATTGTGTTCATTTGGAATACATTATGATAATTAGAAATACATTATGATTATTTGGAATACATTATGATCATTTGGAATACATTATAAGATAAGGAAGACCTTATATAAAATGTAACAACTAATTCTAGTCGTTACAGCATCATATGTGGATATTAGTAAATGGGAATTACGATACAAATATAGTCCAACTAAATATACATCTTATAAAATCGCGAAAAATTAAGCATATTACCGCCGGTCAACTGCTCAACAATGACTTTGTGGATAACTTGTGTAAAATGAGGGGTCATAAATTTCTAAAGGTTGATCGGATCATCACCAGTATACTGGGAGGAGCGTAAATGCGAGATGATAGCAATGATACGTCAACTAGGCTTACCAACACTATTTGTAACATTTTCTGCAGCCTAAACAAAATGGCCTGATCTTATTGTTATATTGAGGAAAATGGTTCGTGGTGTATACATAACGCAACAGCAAGCAAGTGTGATGGTTTTTCAACAGAAAGGCCATTTAATTGGGACATTTCAAGTTTCTTGCGGTAGGGTAGGGTAGGGTCACGTAGGGTAGGGTAGGGCACATACCTGCTTGGTATGTAAAACAAACATAGGTATAAGCGGCACATACCTGCTTGGGTATGGAACTCCGAAGAATCACTGGAATTATGTCATCTGCGCGACCTAAAACAAAATATATATTATATATCTCTAAAAATAGTTACAAACACTAAAATTCAAAAACCAAATTATAGTTTTTAGGCCACTTAAATTCGATTTATATTTACAAATTTTTAATTTAAATATTGATTAGATTACTTAAAATAGAAATAGAATTTTTAATTCTTTTATATAACTTATTTAATTAAAAGATAAATACATAGACATTATATCATAGTAATAAGATAAATCGAAAATTCGAGCTAAACTTTACTAACTAAAAATTTAATTTTTAACTGAATTTTATTTAACTTTCTGTTAATTGCAAATTTTTATTCACACTTACGAGTTTCTCTCCAAAAAAGTAATGATTATGTGCACTTTTACAATAGCGATTAACACTCTTTTTATTTTAAAAAGTCAAATTAAAATTAATAATTGTATTTTAATTTATTATGTTTCTGTTTTTTTTCTATATACCGAAAACTATATATCTGTTAAGTCCATAAACGGTTGGTTACACCAAAGACATAGTGGGTACGATAGATATAAATCTATAGCAGAATACGATCGATTCGAGAACGCGATTAAATGATTATGTTTCGCGAGTGCAAATATAACGATATTCGACTTAAGATTGATTGTCGAACTATAAGCGAGTAAATAAGACTCAAAGTTACAATATTCGTATAATCGATTAACGCAAAAATGTCTCAAATTATTGGGCGGTATTTACTGCTAACATTGCCTTTATGGCAATCACTTAAACCAGTGCTTTGTGTTCGAACTCACAATAAATAAAGTAAAGACGCTTATATTTTAAGTACAAATGTTTTATAAATTAAATGCTCATAACAAGAGCCAAAACTCGACTGAGCATTAATTTTAGTTAATGATTCAAAATTAATAATAATAATATAAATGAGTAATAATAAAATTAGATTCAGTTAGAGATCATAAGTGTGCGAAAACATCAAAAAGATTAGATAAAGAATACAAAAATAGTTTATATACTATTAATCACATAATTATTTTGTGATTCAAATTGAGTCAAACCATTTTACCGCGAATAGCTTGTCCGCGTGTATCACGCCATCGCCCTCGTTTTGAGATACACTGGGTATACCAATACCAGTTCTCTCAACACGACAATCGGGTAAAAAACCGGGAAAATATAAGTGAACAAAGTATACTATGAAACTAGTTGAAGTGAATTATACTTAGTGTTGTTTCGTTTTTTTCTAAGTAAAAGAAAAAAATATTTTTAATTTTAATTTCGCTTAATCGAAAGTAAAATACAATCGAAATTAAAATAATAATTAAAAGAAAAGGCAAAATACAATCGAACTTAAATAGTATAAATAAAATACTAAATTTATTCAAATATAAAGCTTTGATACTCATCAGAATCAGAATTTTGTTTAATAATAATAGAATTTTCAAGCATTTATTTATCATTATTTATGTAATATGTACAGTTTGAAATTGTTGAAAAACTAAACTAAATTGTTGATTCAAAAATAAATTCTAGTTTAATTCTTTAAACTAAAAAGAAATACGATTTTTACATTTTATTTTTCTTATCTTTAAAAATACTTTTCTTAAAATTACAATAATTATTTAGTTAACAAATATTTTTATAACAATTATTGAACAGTGGTATAATTGTTATTTATAAAAAATACTTTACAAATATTATGAAAATGCTTAATTGTTTCCATTTTAATTCTAATTTAATTTTTAATTATTCTATTAAATTTAATTTAAACAGTATTCACATTTTAAAACAATTTTTATTTGCCTAAAATGAAATACAAATTTTATTATTTTGTATATTACCACCTAAAAATTATTTTAAAATATATCATTAATTTTTTATTTAAATTTTTATAATTTAAGTTATAATTTTATTTTAATAATGTAATTTTGATTGCAAATTTTTTAAATCAAGATCGATACGTTAATAATATCAGTAGTTAACAAATGTTTCCTCGGGAGCACTTTTTAAGAATAGTTTTTGAAAAAAATTAGATTTAAGATTAAACGAGTATTTTAATTAATATTCATGATTATGAAAATATTTATATGTTATATAATAAAAATAATGTAAATTTATATTTATTGGAAAAGAATTTGAATAAGATTTTTAAAATTTAATTGAATTTTGTTAGAAAAATTTTTAATTATAAAGTACGAATTTAGTTAACTTTTTGAATTGCATTTTAAAAGTCTTTTTAATATTTTATTCTTTAGTAAAAAATTAATAACAAATCATAACAATTTCTTTTAACTTTTTCAAAGCAGATTTACTTGGTTTAAAAATGTTAAGATGCTTATTACTTATATAAAACTTTGTCAAAGTTTACCTCAAATAATTTTGGGTTAAAAGATGTCTATTTAATATATAATAAATTAAATAATGTAGTCCAATTATTCCTAAACAAATAAAAAAAACAGATCAAAATTCCGATGAGTCGTTTAGAAATTATCTAGAAATAACTAACATGAGGTATGATTATATACTTTAACATAGGAGTTCAATGGCCAAATTCGATAAATAATGTCTTAGAAGCTTGAGATTTTTTTTGGTGAAAATTTTTTTTTCCATTTTTTTTCGACCCTCTCCCATGTATTTTTTTATAATAAAAAAAGTTCAGTTTTTGTTATTACATTACCCACGTTTATTAAAAAAAATTTTAATGCTAAAAAACTATTGAAAAAAATTATTTTTAATCTCTATGTAAAAATATGAAAGACTTATGTTTTGATGTTTGTATCCATTACCAGGGACTGTGGTGTAGTGGTTGGATGTATGAATTACATGCTAAGGTGTGTGGGTTCGGATCATACTATCTACTAAGCTTTCTTTGGTTTGACGTATGAGATTACGACTGCCGTCATTGCAAGACTTAAAAATGACAGATGACCAGTATCTCCTAAAACTATACATCTGGAATCAGACGATAAAAGCCTGTTTAGAGCGTATAGAGTATTGTGTCTGTATAAAAACACACGTCATTGCATGACGTAAAAATGACAAAGTGGAGGCATCCACATCTCATACGTCAAATTAAAGATAGTTTAACACTCTGGTTTTTTTTTGTATTAAATAAGTTTCAAAACAAGCTTGACAAAACAATTTAGAATGCATATAATAATTAATAAATAAACCAAACTTTATAAAACAGTTCATTAAAACAGATATGATACCGGTTAAACCCACTATTACATCAAACCTGAATGTTAAGTCAAAATAAAATATGCGTTCACAATAAATAAGTAAATTGATTTGTAAATTCAATGCCGATGAAGTTTCAGTTTATGTTACTCTTTCACTATAACTTGAAAGATAATTGAACTATTCTATAGGAAAATATTACTACAGTTACAAATATTAAGACCTAAAATTTATATTATATATAGCATAAAATTTTTGTTATTTATTTTTCGAAAAGTTTACTGTTTTCACAAACATTTAGGCTTTTAATTTTTTGAATTATACATTAAGGTTAAATTAATTTTTATGAAAACTTAAAAAGTAGATCAAATAAAAATTTTCACTAAATAACTCTTCTTATTTTTATTATTCTATACTATCAGGATGTGGAAAGTAGAATATAATTTTAAGATACCCGTTCACAAAAATAAGGGCTGTTCAGGTCGGGAAATTGTGCTGGCCAATCGATTTCGCTTTCAAAAATCTTTGTTAAGTACTATTAATTGACATTATTGAAAATTTAAAAGTCAATTGTATTTAATAGACAAATTATTGATTACTATCTGTGTGTTGCGTTCTAACTTTTTTGATTTTATATCAGACACATCCACATTTAATTTTATACTTTAAAAATTAATAGTAATCAAACATTGATAATATTTATTTCCAGAAAGTTATACAAAGTAATTGTCGTGCCTATAGATGATAAACTAAACAAATATATTAAAACAAACTAAACATAAACTTGGACTTTATTACATTCTCAACAATTTTTAAATTTTTTAAATATATATAATGATTAAATAATTTTTCCAAATTTATATTTTATATATTTTGACATGTGTCTCATTTTCATAAAGATTTATGCAAGGACTACAAAAACTCTTATTTAAACAAAATCATGTTCAATAATAATTCACACAATGATCAAACAAATCAAAAATCAATTAAAATATAAATAAACAGTGAAATAAAATCAAAATACAATCAAATCACAACCAAAATAAGAACGACACATTCATAGAAAGCTTACTTTTTTATTTAAAAAGCAAATATTTAATCAATGATAAAATATAAAATGAGATTATGTAAAATCAAAATTTTTTTATTAACTCAATATTTTATAGTTTATTAACATAACATATTTATTTATTCATACAAACTCTTAAAACTAATTAATAGACTTCACAATTTTAATGTCAATAACATGCAATTGCTTCTCTTCTCTAAATATCCCTTCTTGTATTTAACACAAAACACCTCTGTTTGTTCAACAAACCTTGCACAAATTAACGAGTCGATTTTGTGTTTCTTAACACATATACGATTAAATGATAAACACACCTTAAAGTAATCACTTACGACAGATACTTAAAGTGTCGAAATCAATTTAATTACAGACTGCTACTTTGAAACACGAATGGAACAATTCGCTCTTTTTTGTATGCATAAACAGAACAGTTATCGTAGTTAGGTTAGATTAGGTTAGGTTAGGTTAGGATAGGATAGGTTAGGTTAGGTTAGGATAGGTTAGGTTATGGAGTGTGTCACATGTGTGCCTTAAGCGTGCGTACACTGTCATCTAGTACATACGCTTATTGTTAGCTAGAAAAATACTGTAAAAAAGATGTACTAATTTAATTCAATGCTGTGATGTGGTTAAAAAATCTACAAAATATTATTCTAAAATTATACATTAAGAACAATCAATTAGGTGTAAGAACAAATATTATTTATAAAATATTAATTTATTGTTAAATAAGTTATTTTTAAATAAAAGAGTCTTTAATTAAACTTTTTTCTTTACATATAATAATAATTTTTTAATTCTAATTGTTGCAAAAAATTAAAAAATTTGTTACCGCTTTCTACACATTTTAATACATTTCAAACAATTATTATCCTATTTTAATCTTATTATTTACCATGGATAAAGCTTATATAAATAATGTACAACGATGTAAAATGAAAGCTAAAGAAAGTATACGACGTAAACGCTAAAATCATGCATTCAAGAGTGAACTAAATTAACGAAATGAGATCGAAATGATATTAAGACGAATGTATGAGACACAAAGACGTGATTAACCAACAAAGATTGGCGAGAGAGGACGAGAAACGTCACATAATTGTACAACAACAAGACACTGAAGAGCACAGATTGGCAAGAGAGGACGAAAAACGTCGTAATAGCGAACAGATGCGCAATACTAAAGCGCACCGATTGGCGCGAGAGGACGAAATAAGGTCTTCAGTGCTTCATTGATACGCTTCAGTGATCTTTAGACTGTTACGTTCTAATACACTATTAAAAATAAATTTCAAAACATATTCATTTTTGCAATGTAATAAATATTTTATATATAAATCAAAAATATTTTATTTATTCAGCTGGTATTTATGATAATTCTGTATTCTAATCAACAGTGTTTAGTTATTGTTTGGCGTATACTTTAATTAATTTTTTTGCGACATTGCTTTGAGTTTCATTCAGCATTATAACGTAAAGTGGATCTAATAATGTTGATGCTATGCATACCATGTAATCATCAGAAAAGTTTATTGGGTTGAAGATATGATCGAATATAATATCGTATTCTTTTAACATCATTGCTACTAAATTTTTTATTTCAGTTTTTTTATTAGAAAATGATAAGTGATGTTTTAAAATAAAATTGATGAGAAAACTTTAGAAATAATTACTTCACTAGTTCAAATTAATGATTATTAAACAAAATTTAAAATTTAATAAGTTCAGCCAACTTGTAATATATAATTAAATTATAGCATACTTTTATTTTGTTTTCGTAAAGAAATTACAGTCTGGAAAATAAAATAAGTAGCATTTGATTGAATATTTTTCCGTAAACAAGTTATGATACATTAAAATGCTAAAGAATTTTATCTAAATACTAATATTTCGTAAAATTTTAATTTTTTTATTAATGTAAAATAAGATAATGGTTCTTAAAATGAAAGTTGCGGTATTTTATTATCTTTTAATTAATAACAAGATTATTTTTAGAAATATTTTCTATTTATATCTTAAGTTTAAAAACAAAAATAAAATTTTTTTATAAAATATTATAACAATTATTATTTATTTCGAATGCGTTACCTTCGTTACTCGCTTAATTTTATTAATTTGTTAAACATAATGCTAATTTTTGCTGAAACATAATTTTACTGTATCTCTGACAATAGAACTTAGAGATATGCTTATTATTAACGACTTAAATTATATGTGCGGCCATTTATATCAATGTTCTGCACATATATTAAAATTCATCTTATAATCTCTATAAAATTAAAGTTTTAAATAATTAAAAAAATTTGAATATTTTTCTAATTCTCACACTAACATTGAGAGTTTTCTCTTAACTCCTAACGTTTGATAAGATTATCCTAAACTGTGAGTAAGCAAAGCGTAACTAATATTTGATAATATCCCATAAATACAATATAACCTGATTTATTATATTATTTTATAAATTTACTGATCATATTGTAAAATATTATTTTTATAATATTCTATATTTTTGAATTAAATTAAAATAATTCTTTCTTGGATAATGAAAATAATTTAAAATGAAATATATACAAATAAATTTTCTCAGCTGACAATACTATATATAATTTAAACCAAAATATTTTATTAACTTAAAAACATTGTTTGGAAAAATTAAATCAAAAACTCATATCTTAGAATTTTAGTTTTTATTTTGTAATGTTTAACAAATTAGTTAATAAGGAGTACATTTATATTTTAAATTAAATGTTTTAAAATACACACATTTACTTTAAATTAAACAATAAATCTTATATAAATAAATGAAATACTTTTAACTTAAAAGTTTTAAGTTTCTAACTATCTTAAAAAAAATTTTAAAAAATGTTTCTAGAAAAAAAGGTAAAAAATACTTTATAAAAATAGTAATTACTTTAAATAATTAATAAAACAAGCCTGATAGAGGAATGTGTCAAATAAGCTGTTGAATAATTTAAAGCAGAAAACCTTAATAATCGGGATTGTTAAGAATAAAAGGAAATCTATACATATGAAGAAAGTTACTGAAAACTCTGCACAAGAAGATGGATATCATTTTAATCCATGGTTTTTTCATTTGATGGATACTCAAGTGAACCAAATTCAGGTTCACAATATGGAAAATATAATTGTTAAAAATGTATAAAACCTCAAAAGATATTTATCAATTAGGAAACTTGGAAAATTATACTTTGTAAGGACAGAAAAGTATAAATTAGTGTTGTGTCGATTTCAATTTTTTTTGATTTAATTTTTTTAAATTTTATTTTGAATTGTATTTTGATTTTGATTAATCAAAATTAAAATTGAAAATAAAATCAAAATTAAAATCAAAATTACAAAATCAAAAACAACACTAGTATAAATAATGTAAGTTTAGCTTAACTTTTGTGTTCAATACAATCGATACAATAAACAAACAAACAAAGTAAAATATAATTATCAGAGTAAAAATATTTCAATCAATTAAAAAAAATTCCAAGTAAATTAATTTTATTGTTTGTTAAACTTACTATTACATTGTATAAAAAACATGATGATAATTGTCTAAATTTTTTTCCCGAAAGTTAATAAAATTTACTGATTAAAATTGATTTAAAAGTTATATATAAGTGTAATGGAAAAATTTTGTTTTTAATGAAAAATTTAAATTTCTTTACTAGTAATCTCATCACTAGTATTGTTTAAATTACACTTTTCAATTTAAATTAAATTACGATGAAATTATTATATTAAATTTTAATTTAAATTAAATTAAATTTCAATTAATTGAAATTGTTATTCAATTATTAATTCGATTTATATTACGATGAAAAATAATTGAAACAACACTATTTTGTTTCATTTTCACTTTTTCAATATTAATTTCACAATGTTAATATTGAAATTTGGTTGTATTTTAAAAAATATAATCAAAGTATAATCATTACAGTTAAAAACGAATGTTTTTATTATTCGTTCAGTATTTTGAATAAATCTACACATGGTATTCGTAATCAGAATTTTTTATAAAATTGTCAAATCATTTATTGCTTCACTCAATTTGCATGTTA
Source organism: Steganacarus magnus (assembly GCA_034698365.1). NCBI lineage: Eukaryota > Metazoa > Arthropoda > Arachnida > Sarcoptiformes > Steganacaridae > Steganacarus > Steganacarus magnus. Next base: position 734 of record JAQIVF010001730.1, on the reverse strand, counting down.
GCTTTGTTTTACTGTTATCTAGTGTTGTTTTTGATTTTGGAATTTTAATTTTGAATTTTGATTTTCTTAAAACATTGATTTTGATTAAATCAAAATCAAAATCAAAATCAAAATAAAATAAAAATTAAAAATAAAATTAAAATTAAAATTAAAATTAAAATTAATATTAAAATAAAAATCAAAATCCAATCAAAATCAAATTAAAATCAAATTAAAATCAAATCAAATCAAAATCAAATCAAATTAACATCAAATCAAAATTAAATCAAAATTAAATCAAATCAAATCAAATCAAATCAAAATCAAAATCAAAATCAAAATTAAATCAAAATAGAAAATTTGCTTACGACACAACACTAATTTCATCTATGTTTCAGTGGCACAGATATAACTAAATCAAAATTAATTAATATATATAGGACTGTATTCTTAATTTTTACTGTTAAATATGATAGCTTCTGATCGAGATAACATTTAATCTAATGGAAAAATTATAATTTTCTATCTACAGCTCTTGTTTATGACATTAAGACTGTTACCTTGACCAGAAAAAGTATTTATATTATTATCTAGTTCTCGTGATGATATCTTCTAAGAATAATGTCAAAAACACTATTTTTTATTCTTATTTATTTGCTGTACAAAACTTATTCTATTAAAGTATTCGCACCATTAGTTTGAATTCTAAGTATATAATATTATTAAAAAATCCTAGAGATGGAAATCAAATTAAT
>JAQIVF010001729.1:0-12975 GCA_034698365.1 Steganacarus magnus | reverse complement strand
TCATCACCAGACGGAATGTACGTTAACATACTAGTTGTGGTCATATTGGAGATACCGGTATTGCCATTATTACCATCCACAGTTGTGCGCACACTATTCACATACAAATACAAGTTTTTTTTGAAAAAGTCTTAATGAGTAGTGTTGCCATAAAGTTTCATTTTTGATATAAATGTTATATAAAAATAGACCAAAATAAATAATACATATTAATTATAACAATTATTACTACTCTTTCATATCTTTTTTATATTCAATTGTGGAGTAAAAAAAATAACATGATTGCATTTAATGCAATACACATTGGTTATGATCGTCTGTATATGATGTTATAGCACACCAGAATCTATAATTTTCTGTTCTTTCCTTTAATAATAACTATAGTTACACAGTGGGGGTCTTGCCTGGGTCTGGATCCCCCCTTAGAAAAATCGAGACTTGAAAAATTATCGGTTACCTACGTTGAGTTTGAGACTCCTGTAATTTTTGGCCAAATGAGAAAAAATTGTGGTTTAATCATTTGTCTGCCCCCCTCAAGAATTTTGAGATTTTTGTAAGAGGCCAACTAGATTGTTTGGAGCGGAGTATAACTATACTAATAAGTTATTAGTAATAACTGATACAGTGATACAAATTCACATAATTATAATAGCACAATAAAATAAATAGTTCAACAATAAATTAAGTTTTTTTCTGTATTTGGTGAGATAAGTATTGAGTGAATTGTAGAGTGAAATATGCAAGTAAAACAAAATAAAATTCCATGCATAATAAATTGATTTTAAGTTAATGACTGTTGACGTAAGTCGAAGAGAGAGAGAGAGAGAGCCGCAGTTAATTAAAATTGATTTTTAACTATACCTCATGTGATTTAATGGACGGTTATCGCGATACCACGTTATCTGAGCTGATGGTCGAGAGCCGTGAGACTCGCATGTGAATTCAACGGAACGACCGAATGATAATCGATCAGAGACTGAATTAATGCGAATGTCTAATGGTCGCACTAAATGAGTATCAAAAATAAGGTTTAATAAGTTAACAGCAATGAGATGTCGTCTGCTGAGCCAATACTCACAATTAATATCAATAGTGACGGACGTAAAAATAGGTGAACTATAGCTTGGATTCTCCGCCCGACAGACGTATTGAGAATTGAGATCATTACGTGATAAGTTGCTAATTAACAAATCATTATATATTGTTTTATTGTCCACTCTATTCATGTGTGTGCAATCAATCACTTTGTTATCGCTATACCATACCAGCGCTGGCGGAGGTTTTCCTAATGGAATAAATAACGAAAGAAGAATAAATTCCAGACAAACACAGAAAATATATTTTAGTTTTCAGGACAAATAAAAACAGATTTATTGTATCATAAAATATTTTCTCTATTTATTTATTGCATTATCTTTTTTTCTACAAATATTTTTCCATATATAATATTTACAGTGCAATTTCTTCCGTTATTTTAATTTGCAATAATAAATAACAATTTTTGTCCAAAAATTTTAACATTTGTTTTTGCCTCAATTTACGAAAATTACTTAAAACTTTCGTGTATAAATTATGTGTGCATGCAATCATATAAATATAAATCTTTTATAAAACATCTATTTTTCTCGAGATATAAATATTTTGCCAAAACAATAAAAGCACGTTTTATGATTTATTACTATAAGTTTTCAATTCTGAAGATTAAAAAAGAAAATATTTATATAAAATATTGCTCTAAAAAAATACCACACATTTGCTTTTAAGAACAATAAAAATAATAACAATAAGTGTTACCTCCTTCTGCTTCGCAAAACAGTCTCAAATCTGATTGTTCGTCATAAGGCCCGATACGATCATGCAATGGTAAGCCATGTTCATCAGCAATCATAAGCTTACGTGGAGTCACTGAATAACAAAATAATTTCAATAATAATTAGTTAAAACTTAATTAGTGTTTAGTGTTACGCGTAGTGTTACTATTTATCACACAAAACACATACCAATAACATTGAGCGATACAAATGAACTCATAGTTCTTCCCCACCGGAAGTCAACTCTACATCTATACTCTCCGGAGTCCTCTTCTCGAACTGAATTAATAATGAGTAGTGCCGGTGTTGACGTGAGATCAAAGAGTGCTCGATTGGTAGCGAACACATCCGCACTCGCAAAGTGTTTGGCCATCGCTAACGGTTTGTCTCTGCAGTCGACGCTATATATTGGCGTTCGATTGTCTCCTCTGTACCACAGTATAAGAGTGATCGCGTCATCAAACGACGGTAGCGTTACATTGCATGCCAGTTCTGCTCGACCGCCGACCAGTAATTTATATTCTGGATATACTGTGCAGCCATATATAAATAAACAGAATAAAATAATGCGTGGCTTCACTAGAGTTTTAACTATATTTTTGGAAATTCTTATAAAATTTATAATGTATTCGCAAGAATTGTAAATTTTCTTAAACATAACTTAAATTATTTTATCTCGGTTTTAGTTTAGTTGTTATATTTTTATCTCGCTTAATAAATAAGAGGTAATAATATATGCGATATGCATATGCATTTTATCTTAACTCACAAGCTTAGTAATTCAAGCATATTTATTAGAAATCGAAATATGGTTAGATAATATTAGGCGCATTTAAAAAATGTGATACTGTCGAGTAAAAATCGAATTATTAAATTTAATCACAAAACAAATTAATTCTATTATAAAAATTCATTGAGCAGTTTTTTGTAATAGAATATTTTTTTCAGCATATTCCACGTGTCTTCACCACAGTAGAGACGCAATTCAAAGATATTCGAGAAGTATATTCTTGAATATAAGCTATATAATTACGTCACAAGTCTAGTCAGTCTCTCGTGTTGCTCGCGCTATAGAATCTCTTAAGTTTTTAATTCATTTTATTATTATTAAACCAATAAAAGAATAAATTCTTGAAAATTTTCAAACATTCTATCCCATCAATGAAATCATCTTTTGATATATATATATATATATATACATTGATTTTATACTATATCTTTACAATTTTACAGTAGATTTTTGCTTGAATATAAAATAATCTTTTCTCACTTAACCTTATTTTTAGTTTGCATTCATAATTTATATATATATATTCAGTAGCGATGACTACTACTATATTGATTTATTTGGTTGTTGAGCGTTACAACACGTAAATTTTTGAAAATTTTATTGAAAAATAAATTATCTTTTGAATAATAAGGTGGCTGTTTAAGATTAATAATTTGTAAATATTTTTTTGACTTTTTTTTTTCTTTTGCTGCTCAATCAAAGAAAGCCTCTTCACAGCGTTGATCAATAAATCATTGTCTAAATTAGTGAATTTAATCGCGCGCATGGATTATAAGTTAGTAATATATATAAACGTCTTTAGCATCACTGTTAGTCAGGTTTTGTTGTGCTGACATAATATATTTTAATTAAAACATTTGTTATTAAACAGGAAAAATAAATCATATTTTTCCTGAAACACTAGTGACAGATTTGATACATTAAGCGAACATATTGGAGAAGAGTATTACATTAAAATCCAATTTAATAAAATTCCTATAACTGACAAATACCAGTGTTGTTTCATTTAAAGAAATTAATTGCGCTCTAAAGACAATTTTCTCCATCAGAAGGTGTTGATTAAACACCAAAAAACTGTCGGAATATTATATAACATGATTTTTCTATCACATCTCAAACACAAACTACACGAGCGAACAGTTTTTTGTGTGGTTATTTATTGATTGAATAGTGCACACGAAAGAATGTATCCGAAAAGTAAAGTTCACAGTGTTGCATGCAGCCATTGTCAGCATTGTATTTGTATGCTCTAGAGATCTATAGCTTTACTGACACACACTCGTATGGTAATGACGCGATAAATTGAGTGCTGATAATCCGCACATCACTTTTTTTCTACCCGTAATAGAATATTTCTTTTGATGGCAAACCTTTCTTCCCTCTAATCTTTTTTTATTTTGTGCTCAAGTTATATAAAAAGTTATTTCTTATGTATTAACGTTGTGTGTGTGGAACACACACTTCAATAAATAAGGCTCTATTCTAACATAACAGTAATATAGCATATTATCGTGGGTAAGAGAAAAAACAAAAAATTTTAAATAAGCTAAAAATTATCATTCCGTCCTCCATTACCGTAAAAAGAATTATGTAAAACTAATCATGTAATAAAAAAATTGTTCGTTGAATTAGACTAAAAACTATTCAAACTATGAAACAGAAGAAATTTATCAGTTAACACTCAACAAAAAAAAAAACAGTTGTGTGATCGTGAGCGCAATTTCTAAAATGTAAATTAGCTGTTGTGTTGCAGTGCCAGTAAAGTGACCCGTAAACGCGTACAAATATAAGTAGAATTTGTGACATTCAGGTTTAATGCATGACTTGAGAGTAGTGTTGTTTCGCTTTTTGAAAGAGAAAGCTGAAGTTAAATTAATTCTTGACTTTAACCTTCGCTTAAGCGAAAGCGAAATACAAGCTAAATTAAAAAATTTTAAAATATCTAAGCGAAATACAAGCGAAATTTAAAAAAATTAAAAAAGATAGTGAAATACAAGATAAATTAAAATCAAGTTAATTTGACTTTCGCTTTTCACTTTAACATTAGCTTTTGTTTAAAATATGATGTATTTTGATTATTAAAGTTGTGATTCAATTTATTTTATTAAATATTGTAGTTTTTAATTAATAATTACTAATAATATTAAGTTTTTAATGCCGAAATAAGGTTTTAAACTTAAAAAGAGAAATCAAAAAGTGAAAGTTAAAGCGAAAGTTGAATTAAAATATTACAAGTTAAACAACACTACTTGAGAGACAATAGCAATATTAAATTTGTCGAAACGCTATTATTGAAACTCTTTCTCAATCAAACATTACATAATAATATATACTAAGTTTAACTCAGTCCACACACACACAGATTGTTTTGTGCGTTGCCATAGAGTGTAATCTAATTATTTTGATCGCACCTAAAAGATTCGGGAAATTTTAAATTCCAACTAGAAGTTAACTGAATAAAATAAAATAAAATGGAATGGTGAATAAACATCTTAACGATAAGGAAATAAAAAATATCAAATCGAGACTACTTTTCTATGTGATAATTTCGAGATAAAATGTTTGAGACGACGAGAAAAGCGAAGAATTGTTCTGTACTTCACTCTTCAAGCACACTATAAAATCCAATTTCTCACAACATTTCCATTTTAAGCTTTATATTGAAGAGAAATAAAAAGAAAAAAACCAGCATATATCCAATTGAGAAAACATTAGTATTATCCTGATTTCTTTAAACATATTTTTTTAAAGCTAACAGTAAAATTAGTACAACCGGTAGATATAATATTATTGTCAGTGAAAAACATGACGACATACCAGTATGATCTTCTCGTCCACTACTTCCTGGTAGCAATTTAATTCCAGGTGCAACTGAAATAAAACAAAAACAAAAAAAAATAAAAATAATTGTTAGTATTGCTTATAAATTACTTGAATACTGACTGACTTTTGTAATATTACAGTAACATTCATTTGTAGCATTCATTAGTTTTGTTTTCCACAGAGACTTTATATTAGGGACACAACAATATTCTCTGTTTAACTGTTACAGTAGTACAGTATTGTATCGTTCACTAAATTGAAGTCCCATTTTTTCCTTATAGTTATAATTCTCTACTTCTTCTGTCTATTCTGATGTCTTTACAGATAGCAAGTGTGCCGAGTGTTGTCTCAAAGGATTCTATGCTATTCTACTGTGAAACACATTAATCCTTTATTCTTTATTACAGTCTCTCTACTCTACCCACAGACAAAAACAATGCATGAATACGAACATATACGCAAAAACAAATACATTTCCACTTTCTATTATTTGATATGATTTTTCTTTGAGTTTTTTTCTTTACTATTCTTTACTCATTTATCTTTCTTTTTTATTTCCATTTACTCTATTATTTTTTGTTTTTTATGCGTGTTGTCTATTATTTTCTTACGTTTACTATGATATATGGAGTTCCAAACAGCTAATAATGATTATAGGCTAGGAATCTGCGCGCGTGTTCAGACTAGAGCCCCATAAGCCTAAACTGGAAAAAATCTGCCTTTAACTGATTAAAGACATATCTCTAGCATCAGTCTACAGTATTCTAGTGTTGTATCTCTTTTTAAAAGAGAAAACAAAAGTGAAAATATTTTTGAATTCAACTTTCGCTTATGTGAAAGCAAAAATATATGCTAAATTAAAATCAAAGTGAAAAGCGAAAGCTTAATGCAAGTGAAAAAAATTTAAACTTGAAAAGTTAATTACAAGCGAATTTAAAATGGATTTTTAAAAGGAAAATACAAACAAAATTAAAGTTTTAATTAAAAGTGAAAGTGAAAGTCAAATGAAATTTAAAAAGTGGAAGTTAAACAACACTAGTCTATACTCTGATTACGGTAATATTTATTAAAATTTTCTTTAGACAATTTTCCATTAAGACCATAATCATTTAAAGTCTGATTCTAATTCTAAGACTAAACTTATGAACAGAAACTCCAGAATCGAGATAACTGTTAAAAATATTGATTTAAAATTATGTGTGCGTGTATGCAAATGTACAGTTAAGCTAAAATAGTATGATAAAAGTTTATCTATTCTGTTGAACGAATCGTAACAAATTATTATAAAGATAAGTATTCTTTCTATTTATTATTTACTTTTGAATTGGCTTTATGCCTAAAATCGTAAATGTTTAACATTGAGTCACCATTGTGTATATACGTTACTACAACAATGTACGTACAGTATACCACTGATGCTGCTGCTGGGTTTGGACAGCAGTTTGCTTCAATACTGCCAAAATGTTTTGTTAACTCATTTACCAAAACTGTGTAGATATTATTACGTTAATTGAATTTGAAAGTATTTCATTTATAATATAGTTATAATTGATTTGTTGTTCAATTTATTTTTACTGGAAATATAATTATCTGCATAATCGAATAAATTATAAATACGCTTTAAAATAAAGCGCGTGTTCAATATAAAGACGTCTCACTTGTCTTTGTAGACACGTTAAGCCAGTGCTAAACTCGAAAGCAATTTATATTTAGAAAGAAGTTGCTGTTATTAATCAATAGTAGACTGAAAACAAGAGAATCCATCCAAGAATGAGAAAAAGAGCATATTTTTATCAAGTTTATATATACTTCAAGGGTTCTTAAATTGTAGAGCACACTTCATATTTAATACTGAATTCCGAGTAACCATTCCGGTCAATGTGTGGTCATTACAAAAAAGACAATACTATTACAGGCTTGACATCTAACCGAAAATGATCTATTATATAGCATAGTTTCACAGACTCCAAACCTCTAGGGTGGGGTCAACTCTCCAGTTTCTTAAAATTTTAGGGGGGGGGGGTAAAATCTCATCGGATTTAAGCGAGAATTTTTTCCTAATTTTTGACAAAAATTATAGGGGTCTTAAAAACTCATCGGATTTAAAAGACATTTTTGAAAATCTCGATTTTTCGTTAGGGGGGAGGGTCAGATTTTCCGATTTTCTTGGAGGGTCAACCCTGGGTAAGAACCACTCTCTGTGTAACTATGATTATATAGTAACTAGTTTTGCAGCTAATAATGATAATTAAAAAAGTATGAGTCAATTTAAGAACTCATCAGCAGAGAAGAAGAAAAAACGCTATCGTTTGTTTGATTAATAAAATTAAACTCTGAGTTGCATTATAAGTAAATATTTTTTGCACTTTTTAATTAAAGCTAACTTTTTTCTAGCATAATTTAGTTTGGCTCAAAATCACTGCGAAATTTTCAGCGCAAATAAAACAATTCGAAAAATGAATTCTGAGTAAATATTCTAACGATTTCAGGAGTAATATAAATTCGAAATTAAATTTAAAATGAGAAAAAATTAAAAAATATAGCAAATAAAATACAATAATCTGACCCAAAATGATTTAAATTAATATTAGTTGAATAAATATTAAAATTAATTAGAGTTATAATTAGTGTTGTTTCAATTCTTTAGAATCAAAATTAGAATCGAAAAATATTTTTGATTCTTATTCCAATTAATCGGAATTGGAATAGAATCAAAATTATTTAAAATTTAAGAATAGAAATCGGAATGGAATTTAAATAAAAATTTTTTAAATATTAATCGATATTGGAATTTAAATAAGAAAAAATTTTTATAATCGAAATAGGAATAGAAATTGCATAGAATGTTAATTGAAATAGAAATTTGAATTTAAATACTTATAAATTGATAATGATTCATATCTTGTTTTACAGTGTTTTATCAAAAAGCCACAATATATGTTATATTACACTTGAAATTATATTTTAGAGAGAGGTTTAATTTATTCTATAAATTTAATAAACTCAATAAAAGAAACTTAAATATTTAGTTCTAATTTAGAAATTGGAATCGAAATGGGAATCAAAATTGGAATCGAAATAGGAATTGAAATTAAAATATAGTTGAGAATTTATTAAGAATCGAAATAGGAATGCAAATTAAATAGAAATAAATTTTAGAATTGATATAGAAATCAAAATTAAAATAATTTTAAAAATCAGAATCGGAATGGAATAGAAATTAAAATAAAAGTAAAAATCGGAATAGGAATAGAATCGAAATGTATATCATAGAATTGAAACAACACTAGTTATAATACATATTATACTTCTAAATTGTTAAAATTTATACGGATACAATCAAAATTTAAAAATAAAACAGATATAAAAATTTTTTAAGCACTGCCACATCATTCATAAAAATGGTATTAATTTTAGTGTATGTATCAAAAAAAGTTAGTTAAGTTTATTATAGGAAATAAAACTACGCTCAGATTAAACACATTTAATAAAAATAGAACAGAAAAAATATTAGTATAAATAATAAATGAAATGTGCAGCAAAAAACACACGTACACATACAGCACACAGTCATTTAGTTTTTGGGTGATTAAGCTAATAGGAAATAATGCACGTATACTAATATTAATAGTAAAGTAAATCATCATTTACTCTCTCATATCATCATATCCCTTATAGTCTAATATCTCATTTTCTGAATATTCCAACAAAAAAAAATCTGTATACACATATATTTAGCCTATTTTATGATTATACTGTGCCGGAAGCATCATCTAAACCATTATCTTTTATTAGTAGAGAGAGATTTGTAATGCGAAAAATCGACAATTGAGTTAGTGCTTAGAAATAGCATCACACATCTGTCGAATGTAGTTCAAAGTTTTTTGTTTCAAAATGAGATTTTGCTCGAACTTTTACTTTCACTCGTTCTTTCTGCTAAACTAATAGCACTATAAATTAGTGTATGTGTTTTAACTTTTTGTCTCTCTTCTATCACTTTTGACATCTATATAACAGTATGTCTATCGATGACATTAAGACATTTGTTTAAATCTAATTTATGTAATCATTATAATAGTGTCTGATGTGCGCAATTTAGCAAATGCTACACTCAGTTATAAAATATTATTATTGGATAAAGTACTGATTAGCACTAAGAAAGCAATTAAAGGAATCACAATCACGAAATGTTGTCTTGAAATAAAATATATTATAACTTATAAGAATTCTTTTGAATTTTTTCAAATATATAAATGATACACAAGAATAAAAGAAAATAATTGAAGATTTACAAAGTGGAAAATATATTCGCGTAATATTTAAATTTTCTAAAGTACCTATTCTTTTATTTAATCTCTTTTTCCGTTTTTTCTGAATTTCAAATTTATTCAAATCCTATTTGACTGCTAATCTTTGCTTTTTATAGCTTTGTTTATATAATAAATGCACAAACGAATATTATGCTAACAAATTTTCTTTTAAAATTCCAAGAATTCTCAACTTTTTTAGTTAAATAATTTCTAGTTTGCATTTATAGTGGAAACAAATGGATTTAAAAAAAACTAGTTTCAAATAAAAATACCACAATTTGTGAGTGAAACAAAAATATTCTTTACATAAATAACATATTCCAAAAATATCCATTTAAAAACTATAAAATTGGTTTCAAAAAACAGTTTAGTTTTTATGGGTTGGAAAATAAAATCGCTAAAAACTAACTTAAATCATTAAGAAAAAATTTACACAATAATAAAACACACGAACACAACAACGTGACATTATTGCAACTGAAATACAGTAGTAGTGTAGAAATAAAAGCACACACAACTACTACTAAAATCCATTACAAAAAAAACCGAAGAAATGCCCAAAGAAATTGCTAAAGAATAAAACTGAGTAGTTTTGAGACTTTTTTTCGTTAAAATCGGGTTAATAAAAATCTAATGTAAAACAACTACTTTTAAGACTATTTTCGTTTCGGCTTTTTTCGAGACACACATAAACCGTGATTGCTTTTAAGTCGTTAGTTAATGGTCAAAAACTAGTAATGCTCACAAAGCACACACACACAAGCATAAGAATCATACTATCTTTGGTTTTTCTCAGTGCAATCAATCAATAGAATATAGCATTCTATCGAATGTCAGAATCATTAATAGAAATATCAAATGTGAATTGTCGTGCAATTGCTATACAACAACACTATACACTAAATAATGACTTGACAGATAAATTCGATATTAATGTCTTCATATTAGTAAGTTATATGTCCAGTGAAAAAGTTTGATTTATTTTAGTAGAGATGCTAAAAACTTTGAATATCATCTCAGATTTTAGATGTTAAGAGCTAAAAAATATCTTTTTTTCTTTACAAGTTTCTTTAAATATTATAAACTTAGTTTAAGAAGGCATAAAAATTAGTATCTTCCGTCAAATGTATATATTCTTCTAAGAAAAGAAGAGATTTTAATATAATGCTATATTGGATTCTTAGCACGCATTAGAATATCAATTAGTAATCAGCGAAATGGAAGATTAAATATTTTTGTATTTCGAGTAACTGTATAACTGTATTGTGGTGAACACATTGAGCACACACTCTAACGCTCACCTGAATTGACGTTAATGCAAATTATTTGTCGGTAGTGTGCAGTGAGTGTCACCAATAATTTGAATGTGAATGTGAATGACACCAACTTCATCGTAATATATGCATGAGATATAACAGATGAGATGAGATCAGTTGTAATAAAGTGATGATCGGTGGTGTGTGTGTGTGTGTGCGCGCGAAATACTTGAAGAAGTAGTGGATGTAGTAGTAATCAAAATTCAGTTAATAATATATTCTCTGTTAAAAATAAAATAAGAATATGATTAAACTTTGACTCAAGCGTATTCAAACAACTTTAATCTAATATTTGTTTATTTAAATCGAACTTTTTTTTTGATATAAACATACTATATTTGGGATCAGATTTTGCTTTTTATGCTTTTGCGTTATAATTAATAGCTTTAATACATTTAATTGTTTTTTTTTTGCAATAATAAAGTTTTCGCGCTCGAGTAGTGTCAACAAACAAAACAAAAAAATTTTATAAGTTTCTTTTAATAATAATAGAGTTTATTTTGAAATATTACTCTCATTCAGTAACGATTCAGAAGAGAAATCTTCAAAAAAAATGGTAAAAAATAAAACTCCAGAAAAATTTTAATAATTTAAATAATAAATAATGTATTTCATTAAAAAACACGAGGCGTTAAAACACGTACTCACAAAAATGCGAAATTAAAAAAAACACATGTGCTTTAAATAATTTAGAAGTTAGTACTAATAGCGTGAAAGCATACGAATTAAGATTAATGCGTATAATTATGTAAATTTTGGCTTTTGCTTTGCTTTGCTCGCACCATATTTTTAAGGTTAAAGTTTTTAGTTAATAAATCAATATATTCTTTACGCGTTTCCTCAATGGTTTAAAACATATGCGAACACTTACTTTATTCCTAACTTTTCAGATTAATATTTTTGTATAGAAGTAAATAGCTTATACATGATTAGACTTTTTGTTTTTAATTCCGGACAACATATTGGCTTTTGATTAAATAGATTTTGCAACAAACACAGAAAAAAAACAAACTTGAATTTGAATACAAACTAAAAACAAAATCTCTCTCTCTCTCTCTCTCTCTCTCTCTCTCTCTCTCTCTCTCCACTGTTTGTTGACATTTCCGAATTGGATTTTCAATCCTTAAAAGCTATAATTAATAAAAGATAAGCAAACAGTCACACAACCAAAAAATATCGCATTACTTACTATAAATGCTCGCATTAACAGTATTTCGAAATACGTTTATTACTTAATAAAAATCTCAGTCAACAAAGATCGTACCCAAAAAATAATATCTTAAGTGTTTTGTGAGCGCTCAGTAGTTTTCTGTTATATTTATATTTCTTCTCGTAAGCCTTTTGCTAATATTGACTGTAAGCAATACTTAAGAATAAAGACAAGCATCAGTAAAACATTGCAAAGCAAATATCATCACTAAGAAGAGTAATCCTAACGAATATAGTGAGAGTATGAGCTGAACAGCATACTACAGTTAAACCTGTATAATTTCACATTGTTGGGGCTTATTTTATTAAATGTGAAATTAAAAAATGTGAATTTAAACAATAATTTTAAAAGTTTAAAATAAGAAATAAAATCTATTTTTTCTTGAAAAATATCGATTTTCATCGATATTTTTAGGGTATAAATCATCAGAGGTTTAAAACGATGAAATACGTAATTTTTTGCTGATTTCTATGAAAAATAGTGGTTTTTTAATGTTTAAAGCCCTGATGATATATTCCCCCAAAAATATCGATGAAAATCGACATTTTTCAAGAAAAAATAGCTTTATTGAGAGTGTTTTTTTAGAAATAAAAGTTAAACTTTATTAAAATAATCCAAAATAGACTTTTGTTTCAAACTAGAAAGTTTGTTTTTTGAAATTTCTGAATTAATTCGATGCAAAAAACTTGTTTGCGATGAATAATTTTCATTTTGC
>JAQIVF010001728.1:0-12975 GCA_034698365.1 Steganacarus magnus | reverse complement strand
TCCGTATTTTTAAATAAATGTGTCCGCATTTGTGTCCGTAAAAAGTTAAAAATTTTGTCCACATTTTCCGATCTCTACTTATAATACAGCTTACAGTGAAAATATGCTTTGTTTTGTCATTTAAGGGACTCTTTAAAGCATAATAGTACTTTATATTAAAGCTGTCAAACCGACCAGAATCACTAAATTTTTTTAAAAAAATAAACCGTACCGAAAACCGCTGTGTAAACAGCTAGCTAATAAATTATTGTTTAAAAGTATCGGTATATTAAAAATTAACTTACTTTACACTATGATTATCTTATAAATACTTTAGACAAATTTTATAATCGTATTAGGTTTACAGTATAAATCTGTATAAATAGATTTTTGCATTTGAAAGTTTTTAAAAAAGATGAAAAAAGTAAAATTTATGTATATATATATGTTTTCTTTAAAAATTAAGAAATTTTTTTTTATGTTTTCTGTAATTATCGCTTTTTCGGTTTAACCGCGGTTTTGATCTTGAAAATTAATGAAACCGATCATTTGACAAAGTTGTGATATTACTTTATCCGACAACAAATTGACTTTATATTACTCTATAACCTGTATTAGTAATTAATATAAAAAGTGAAAGCGATAAAACTATAAAGATAACCATTAAACCGCAAAAATATTCAACCTTATAATGTAAAGATAAGGTACTATTACGTCTCTCAGCTATTTTTCTATTTTTTGAAAATAAATCGTATGACTCGAAAGTGTTTGTTCTTTAGTGATAAACGGCTTAATCATATTTATAAACACCCACTTAATGTTAAGTGAAGCATATTTCACGCGTGATTATATAACAGTTATATAGATTACTGAATTTAATATTGGTTTTACAAAACTATTTTACATCTATTAAATTTATTAAATGAATAATGGTTTATCTCAAATATTGGCCAATTTTGAAAAAGTTGAGCGAAGAAGTTGTGACGACGATTAAAATCATTTATATTTATACGATTAATAATGATTACATCGATCGAGTTATTTACGTTACAAATGATAACGAAGTATTTTCGTTCGACTCAACTCAAATAGAACCACAAATAATTAAAGAATTATCAAATAAAAGTATAATTGATTTGCGAGCTGGCAGTGACTTCGTGATAGCACTGTCTAATAATGGTAATATATATAGCTGGGGCTCAAACAGCTACGGACAGTTGGGAATTTGCTATGAAAAATCTGTAAGTGCTCCGCAATTTGTTATCGAATTGATTAACGAGGTTATAGTGGAGATCGCTTGCTGCGGTTATCATTGTTTAGCACTCAATTCCTCGGGACAGATATTCAAATGGGGTCTCATTAATAGAATAAACAAGTATGAAATTTAGGTATTTAATCATTTTGTTTAATTGTTTTAATTTTTAGAGTTCACGACAACAATAATATAGTCGCAAAACCAACTGTTATTAAACAATTTAGTGACGAGAAAATCATTGGAATTGCCTGCGGGTTTAATCATTCACTGGCGTTGACTGAAAGTGGAATTGTGTACAGTTGGGGTGAGAATTTTTATGGTCAATTAGGTATTGGCAATGATAACAGTTATCAGTCCGAGCCAATTAAAGTGCTCATTGATATTCCGATTAAGAGAATCAACACTGGATATAATCACAATCTATTACTTACTGATGGCGGCGCTGTTTATGTATTTGGATCAAACAAGAGTCATCCTAATCATAATGGTTTGTTTTAAATAAATTTATTAATAAAACAGATATTTTAACAAATTTTTAAATTTGTTTAGCCATGGGACAACTCGGCGTTTGCAGCTCAATAACTACTATGCTGTTCGTGCCCAAAAGAATTGAAACCTCTATCAAATTTAATGATGTGATAGCGATGCGAGATCTATCAGTTGCCCTTTCTTTGTATGGCTGTCATATATGGGGAGATTGTGATACAGCGTTAGTGAAGCAAAAGTTTAATCCAACGTTTGTTCCGATAAAATGCGTTTACGATTTAATAGCCACTCATTCAATAGTGAAAGTGACACACAAGCCTATTGTTTTTGGTGAAGATTCTAGTTCTGGCTTAAATGTTACTAAAGATTTAAATAGCTGTATTGGCAACTCATTCAATGACGCAAAAAACAGTGACCTTAAGCTTAAAATTGAAGACAGCATGATATACTGCCACAAATTTATACTCGAAGCGCGATGTAAAATGTTTATGGATTGCATTGCGAACGATATCACTGATGACAATGAAGTATCGTTAAGTGAATACAGTTATTCGGTTTACTATGCTTTTTTGAATTACTTATACACCGATCGCGTCACTATCGACACTAAACTAGTGGTTGATTTGTTAGAATTAGCGGATAAATTTTCAGTCGAGAGCCTAAATCAGAAGTGCGTACAACTAATCAATACGTTTATAGACACCGAGAATGTATGCGATCTCTATTCAAAAGCGATCAGTTATTGTAATCAAGAATTAGAGTTGTATTGTCTGCAGTTCACTCTGTCGAACTTTCTTCAAATTTGCTCCACAGATGGTTTCAAGAAAATGGATGATAGTTTAAGCAAGAAATTGCTCTCAGACGCAATAGCGCTTAAATAAATATGAATATATATTTCTGTATACATTTTGTTATTAGTAATTAATTAAATTGTGATTAAATTGTTAATTATAATTTTGATTAAATCTTCTACTGTCTTAAGAAGTAAGTTACTTTATTTATAATTAAATTATATTTGTTACAATTAAATAATAGGTTTGAATATTATGTTAAATTAACTTATATATGCAAATTTCATGACAAAGCATCCGCTGTCTCGTCTCATTAGTGAGTTTTAAATATATAAATAATTATCAAAACTCTTAATTAAGAAAATAATTATATTATGATTTGGTTTGAAAACAAACTCCGTTTGCGAGATCGAGCAGTGTTGCCACAACACTGTCCACTGTATTCTTGAGAAAATCTAAACTCTCGTCAGTGACCGAACGCATGTCATCGCTTAACTGGTGATACTGGTTAACCATACTCGCTCTCCACGGACCCAAATCGTTGATCATTATTGAGCTAATTGTGATGTTCTCTCGCGTTGTATACCAAAACGATACGTGATCCGAACGCAAAAAATCACTAAACCTTTTAATTAAAGCAAAATAAAATTGTCGATTCAGTAACGATTTGCAAAAACCTCTAAAAACTTGAGAAAATGTTTAACTTCTCATGTTTAGAAAAATCTAAATCCTCAGCTAATCGCGGCAGTGGCACATCCATAATCGCCAATCTATACTCTTCGCTTCGTCGCCAATTTTTTCGCAGAGCTTTATAAAGCACTGCATCCAAATCTGTTCGCGCCTCGACTGCTACAAAGTCGCCACGAAAGTTATTTTGTTCGACAATTTTCGACAATTCGGTTGAAAACTAGTTAGGAAAAAATTGTTATAAAATTTTTTAATGTTTCAGTAATTTAACTCAAATTTAGAATTAATGTCTAAGACTTAACTTCAAATCCTTCCACAGTTTGACTGTTGTTTGTCCTGTTATACGCCAAAACCATATCCAATATGATAGCGCCCACTACTTGCGCACCATTTTGCTCGATTTCGATCGGAATCAAGTAATCCTTAACAAAGTGTTTACTACCTTTAAGACCCTAATACATGAAAAAAATAATTATAAATCTCTAATAGCGTAAAATAGTTTATATAATTCTTACATCTTCTTCCAAATCAAACAGCACGAACATAATTGTTTTCTCGAATTTACATTTACTTTGCGTAATTAGTTTTGCCATTTCGAACACAGCAGCAGATCCCGAACCATTGTCATCAACACCGGGCGCTTCCGGTACCGAATCATAGTGAGCGCCCACTATAATAATGCGATCGTTTTCAGTGCCGCGATGAGCGCCCGGCCAAACACCGATGATATTGTGAGCCTTATCGCCTTTCACTACTAGTTCCTATATTTAGTTCAAATAAATTGATTAAATTTAATAACTTTATCATTTATATATACTGTATATATATAACCATTTCTGGCGGCCAAAAACTCTGTAACGCTGTTTTCAAACCCATCGATACGAACTGTTGTTTCAATAATGTTTTAACTTTTTCATAATAATCTCTATCTCCCATATAGCTTCTAGTTTTCGCGAAAAATTTGCTCAGTGTTTTGCGGATTTTTTTCGCTGACGCTTGCGGTGTGAACGAGATTTCGTTGAATTCTGGATTTGTTGGATTTTGACCTTTGAGGAAACCACCACTTCTTGCATTCAAAAATGCGTGACCGCTTTTCAGCGATGAATCAGTGAATCGTAAATTGATGGGATTGTGGTCATAATCCTTATTCTCGATATACCATCGGTTCACTGACCAGTGATTCACTGGTTTCGCGGAATTAACGATTAATAGAAGAGAACTACTGTAAAGAAAATAAGAAAATACGATTAAAGTTGGTTTAATTAGCATAATTAATCAATTATTTGCATTAATAATAATATTGTTATTTATTTACTATCCTTTTTATTCTAATTTTTGTGACAACATTCCTCGTAATTTCAACAGATATCCTTTATATCACTTCTCGCTTAAGCATTACATTATAACAGTATTGGTAACAGCAGTATAAAATTAATATGAAATTATCACACGGAAATCGATTTTTCGACAAAACATGTAACAACTTTCGTGGTAAGAAAAAAACAAACCTACTTCTCTATATATTGATTATTCTTTAATCCTTTTGTGTTGAAGGTATTTCACGAAAAGTTTTGTTTTCTGAAAAAAACACGAGTTACTCCTAATAATCTTCAACTGTATATAATTATTACTACTCGGTAATTATCAATTAGTGATGATAGGGTTACATACACTTTTTATGTATAAGCTATGCTTATTAACTTATAGTTTTATATCCTAGCAAAACAAAATTTAATTTAAGCTTAGTTTAATTTATTAACAAAAAATTATTTTCTTTATTTAAAGATTGCATAATGAATAAGGGCGAAATATATTTGGTTCAAAAAAATTCATTGATTTTTAATAAATCCGAGATAGTATTTTCAAAGTCAGTTATGCTTAGGCGCGTATTTCGAAGATTTTCAATGAAAAGATGTTAATTCGGTTTAAAACTATAGTCAAGCGAAAGTAATTCTTTTGAGTGATAAAATTTTTAAACGAATAGAAAGATATTCCAATAAACCTCAGTTATATACAAACAAGTGTTCGAATGTGAGTGATTCGCTTTCAACGTATGACGCCATCGCAAATTGTTAGTCATAGTAGAGTTCAACCTGTGTTAATCCATCCGCTAAACCCTGTGCTATGCTAGTGTAGTAGATTTTCGAAATATAAAACGCATAATCGTTACGATCTTTAGGGCATAGTATCTGACAATGTTTGCCTAACATTCGCTATGTCTTCAAATGCGATCGACCGCACAGTTATAATCTATTTTATGCACAGTTAATAGAGAGATAGAGGGAATAATTTTTTTGCAGCGATTTGCTGCATAAGCTTCTAGTAATGATATATTATCAATAGATAAAACAGTTAACTTTCAAGTAGTGTTGTTTAATTTCATTTTATTAATTTCGCTTAACATTTGCTTTCGCTTTTAAAGTATAATTTTATTCCTCTTGTATTTCGCTTGGCTTTTTAAAATCTTCTTTATTTCGCTTGTATTTCGCTTTCGCTTTTCATTAAGATTTAAATTTCACTTGTATATCGCTTTCGCTTTTTATTCTAATTTGAAATGACTTCAGATTTAGCTTTCGCTTTTTAATTTCGCTTTTACCGTGTTTTCCATAAAAGCGAAAGTTCAAAGTAGTGATGGGAATAAGCTCAAAAATGGTGAGCTTCAGCTTCAGCTTGTCAAGCTCAAGCTCAAAAATTATGTAACTTGAGCTTAAGCTTCTCCAATTTGAGTTAGATTGAGCTTGAGCTTATTAAAAATGCATCGAGCTTATTGATGCTTCTGATATTGGAGATATTGGAGCTTATTATGTAATCATTTTTATATGGTTAATTTAATTTTTAGTGTTTATTTGTAAAAATTTATTTTAATTCTGTAAAAGAAAATTTTTTTCTCACATTTTATTAAGTAACTTTGCTATCAAACCAAATATAGGCATTTAATTTACTATTTTTCATTATTGTGAGTACATTTAAGCTCAATAAGCTCGATGCCCCGAGCTTTGAGCTTTAGCTTGAAGCTGAAGCTCGAAATTGTATGAACTGGGAACTTAAGCTTTAAGCTCCGATACATGAAAAAATGAGCTTCTAGCTCAGCTCAACTTGAGCTTTTCACTAGTTCAAAGCGAAAGCAAAAGCAAAAGCTAAATCTGAAGTCATTTCAATTTATCTTGTATTTCGCATGGTTTTTCAAAATTTTTTTAATTTCACTTGTCTTTCGCTTTCGCTTAAGCGAAAGTTAAAGTCAAAAAATTTTTTAACTTTCGTTTTCGCTTACAAAATGCTAAACAACACTACCTTCAAGCTAATGAAAATGTTACATTAATTATTTTAATGTGATCGAAAATTTTTTACAATTAATGTTAATATATTTTAAACAAAATTCACAGAAATCATAGCTGGTTGGAAAAATTTAAAATCGAGAATTTGAAAAACGAAAACTAAATTCTTGAATCTCCAGTGATGATCAGTATTTATTAATAATGCCACTAAAGTTTTGTTTGATATTGTAATGATTTAATGAAATACAAAATAATCAAAGAAATTATCTATAAATGAATAAAATATAAGTTAAGCTACTGAGTCAACAATTAACAAAATGTGACATAACCTGATAAACTCGAAAATTATTAAAAATAAATAAGTTTCCGCAATAAAATCCAGATCTTTTTAAACCAATTCTTTCGATAATAACTAATAACTAAACACAATTTAATTTTTTAAATAATATTTAAATATTATAAATTATTTTACATCACAATACCTTTATTCTAATTTTTGTCTGCATTTTAAACTCATTCTTAGATAATGATAATAAATAGAAAAATTTGTTTGATTTGTTTGCCTCTTGAGATACTAAACACGGAGATCGTAGATATAATAATTCAGTATAAACAACAAAAATGTATAAATAGAGATATATTAAAAACAATATTGATTTTATCTTATTGTAAATTAGGAGAAATGATAGGTTTATCAATACGTATGTCGAAACAAAGCATGTAATTAATAAAAACGTTGACCAATAATTATGATTATAATCACTGATTTCATTTAATACCGAATTATATTTGCGGAATAAAACATAAAGTTTACTATCGCTTAGTTTGCTTAATTTATCTGTGTATTGCTTTAATTCTGTATTTAAACTGTTTATTTTAAACTTTAAATAACAGCACAGAATATAAAAGTATAATAATTGACAAAAAAGCATATTAATGACAAAATAAAAGGTTATTGCAAAATAAACGCTCCATGGAATTGCGAAACAAATTAATTGAAGTATATTACTGTTAAGTGCTAAAGGAATAAAAGAGCCGAGAAATGAAGGAATTATAAATCGCGAAGAGAAGTAATTTATAGAAAACAGTAGTTTAGTCTTTCGAAGTATTTTATAAATATGATCACTATTAGTGAGACCAATACTAAGCGGCGAAACTAAACCACTCATCATATCAAATGGTTTCATATATGATGGCTTAATACTATTTCTATAATGAAGATAATGTATAATTTGCGATAATATACTGTTTTGTAAACCAATGATGAGAAACAAGTTTATGTGATTTTTAATATTGAGAAAGAAACCAAAATCTCCAATCATTAAATATAAATTCGGATCATTACTTTTCAATAAAATTGAAACCAAACTTTTTATAACTTGAATATTTATAAATAGAAAAATAATAATTGGATTACAAAATCTATATCTTTGCTGATCATTATAGGGAAACAGAGATAATCCAATTCGATATAAATGACTTCCAGCTGAAGGGATAATTAAATTGGATGGCAATACTTTTGCGACATCGATGTCCATAATTGTTGAGAAATAAGAGTACTGAGAAAATAAAAAATTTTTAAAATAATATATTAATTGTAAGGAAATTGTTGAGAAATAAGAGTACTGAGAAAACAAAAAATTTTTAAACTAATATTTTAATTGTAAGGATAACTGTAATTTTAGTTTAAAATTATTTAATCAATAATTAATGAATTTTTAATATTTTATTAATGTACATATTTCGTGCTTAAGTGGAATTTTATTCGTGAAAATACTGATAAAATTCGTCATTCAATGCTTGAGTAAATTTATTTTTATATCATTAAAAATCAATTCCTGTAAGCAATACTAATTAATCGATTATCAATTAAGATATCTATATTGTTAAGTACGGAGTAATCACAAAACAATAATATTATTGAAATAATATTTTAAATGGAAATTTTATTTCATAATTAATTAATTATTAATTAAGGTATTTTTACCATTTCACAGTAATGTGCACATATCGTGCTTAATTGAAACATTATATATGAAATTACTATAAAATTGCAATTTAAGTTTCAATAAAATTGGTTACACATACTTTTAATAAACTATTTAATACTTAAGTTGAACATATTGATTAAAATCAACCGAACCGCTCTTTAAACGTTAATAACTATTTTATTATACATTGTAGTGCAATATAGCTTTAAGTTTTCTTAGTCTTATTGTTGCTTTTTTTGTGAATTTTCAGAATCTAGTTGCCAAAAATACAATATGTTTTAACCCACAAACATTATAACTGCAAAAAAACTCGTCTGTTATCCCAATATACCTTAAATGGTTGCTTTGGTAATAATAAAATTAAAAAGAATATAATCAATAAAATTTTACAAAAATTTGTTTTTAGCAGTTCTAAAAAATAAATACAAAGCATATGATAAATGAGAATCCGAACCTAAAACCAGAAATACCGCCAAAGTTTCACAGAAACTCTAAAAATGTCATTTTGCCATGTGATTCGATGTTCGCAATAATGTTTGACATTTGTGGGATTATATTACCCACTAAATATTCTCTTTTTCCAATCATTGTTGGAAAATGCTTCGAATCAAAGTTTTGGTTATAACTTATAACGAAATGGTAGATTGCAGTAAGTGGTGCAGTATTTCAAATCAAATCTATTAATATCTTACCACTAAAGTTTTGTTTGATATTTTAATGATTTAATGAAATACAAAATGATTAACGAAATTATCTATAATTAAAAAATAAAATATTAGTTTCGACACCAAAATAACAACAATTAGAAATGTGACATAAACCTGATAAACTCGAAAATTATTAATAATAAATAAGTTTCCGCAATAAAATCCAGATCTTTTTAAACCAATTCTTTCGATAATAACTAATAACTAAACAGAATTTAATTCTAATTTTAAAATTAAATATAAATTTTATTACTTAATAATACCTTTATATTGATTTTTGTCTGCATTTTAAATCTATTTTTAAATAATGATAACAAATAGAAAAATTTGTTTGATTTGTTTACCTCTTGAGATACTAAACATGGAGATCGGAGATATAATAATTGCACATAAATAGTAAAATTGAAAAAATAGATATTTATCAAAAACGGTATTGATTTTAGCTTATTATAAATTAGCAGAAAAGATATGTCCAGCAAAACAAATGTCGAACTAAAGCATGTAATTAATAAAAATGTTGACCAATAATTATAATTATAATCACTGATTTCTTTTAACACTGAATTATATTTGCAAAATAGAGAATAAATTCTTTTATCGTTTAGTTTGATTATCTTATCAGTGAATTGCTTTAATTCCGTATTCAAAGTGATTAACTTAAACTTTAAATAACAGCACAGAATATTGAAGTAAATTAATTGACTTAAAAGTATATTAATCTCAAAGTAAAAGTTGATTGCATTATAAATACTCCATGGGATTGCGAAACAAAATAATTGTAGTATATTACTATTAAGTGCTAATGGAATAAAAGACAAGAGAAATGGTGGTGTGATAAATCGAGATGAGAAGTAATTTACAGTAAATAGTAGTTTTGTTTTTCTTAATAAACTATAAATATGATCACAATTAGTGAGACCAATACTTAGCGGCGAAACTAAACCACACATCATATCAAATGGTCTCATATATGATGGTTTGATGCCATTTTTTTAGTGAATAAAATGTATAATTTGCGATAATATATTGTTTGTAAATTAATTATGAAATATATGTTGATGTGATTTTTAATATTAAGAAAGTACGCATAATCTCCAATCATTAAATATTCATTCGGATCATTACTTTTCAATAATATTGAAACCAAACTTTTAATAACTTGAAAATTAATAACTATATAAAACAAGAACGACACATTCATAGAGAGCTCACTTCAAAATTAGCCATATATAGCAAAAAATAACAACTGTTAGTAGTAGTAACCGGCTGTGGCTAAGAGTGCTAACGCATGGGTCATGTTAGGGGGAAGCTTCTAACATGACGAAAAAATTACATAAGCCACGGCTACGATACTATTTTATATTGTATTATAAAACAAATTACTTAATTAAAAACTATTTAAAAATTATTTATTTCAATTAAAAACTAATAAAAATGCGTAGAAAACGCTGAACCAGTAGGCCGGGATTCGAATCCCCCGGAGACTCGCACTTTTTTGTGTGTAAATTATGTAAGTTTGGGTAAGTGTGTGCAAGTGTGTGAGTGTGTGCAAGTGTTTGTAAGTGTGCGTATGTGTGTGTAAGTGTGTGTGCAAGTGTGTATGTGTGTGCATGTTGTTTGTTAGTGTGTATTTGTGTGTGTATGTTATTTGTAAGTGTTAAGAACCATCTACGTTGGAACTGATACCCTATAGCAATCGCATCAATAGTTTGGAAAGAGATTACTCAAAATTCCTATTCACCAATAATCACTGATCTGTTCCCAATAAGTTTAAGAAATATCTGCCTTGTAGGAGTGGTAGAATCTTGTTAAGAACCATCGAAATTGGAACCTATACCCTATAGCAATCGAATCAATAGTTGGGAAAGAGATTACTCAAAATTCCTATTCACCAATAATCACTGATCTGTTCCCAATAAGTTTAAGAAATATCTGCGTTGTAGGAGTGGTAGAATCTTGTTAAGAACCATCGACATTGGAACCGATACCCTATAGCAATCGCATCAATAGTTTGGAAAGAGATTACTCAAAATTCCTATTCACCAATAATCACTGATCTGTTCCCAATAAGTTTAAGAAATATCTGCCTTGTAGGAGTGGTAGAATCTTGTTAAGAACCATCGAAATTGGAACCTATACCCTATAGCAATCGAATCAATAGTTGGGAAAGAGATTACTCAAAATTCCTATTCACCAATAATCACTGATCTGTTCCCAATAAGTTTAAGAAATATCTGCGTTGTAGGAGTGGTAGAATCTTGTTAAGAACCATCGACATTGGAACCGATACCCTATAGCAATCGAATCAATAGTTGGGAGAGATTACTCATGATTCCTATTCACCAATAATCACTGATCTGTTCCCAATAAGTTCGAAAAATAACTGCATTGTAGGAGTGGCAGAATTGTAAAGAACCATAGACATTGGAACCGAAACCCTATATCAATCGAATCAATAGTTTGAAACCATTGACATTAGAACCGTTCATTATTTAACTAAAAATCGATATAAGTATATGATATGATTAAGTCAGATAGTTTATTTTCGTGTTTATAAAGTGGCGTATTTATCAAATAACAAACTTATGGACGTATTGTTTCGCATAAATAATGCGATTGATAGCAGAGATTGCGTTTTAGTTTAAGTTGAATAGTAAATGTGTGAATGTCTTATCATTTGTTCTCGGTAACGAGCTGACTTAGGTGTCCACAGAAATCGGTACGTTAACCACATTTCCTTTAATTTCATATTGTTTGTCTCGTTTACTCAGTTCTTTAATTTGCAGGAATGGAATTCGCGGTGAGACCAGGCGTGTTTCCACTTCTGTCATATCTTGTAACTAAGGTGGTATTTCTGGAAAGCACAAACCATTTACTTTCGATAGAGTTGGAAGTTTTTTGCGTAGTATATCTCGATGAAAATTTATACAAAAAATTAATTTCTCACTAATAATCTCTGAAATCTGCATTAAAAACTCCCTAATTATGACATTTTTTAATAGTGTCAAGATTTGAAACTCATTGATGTTTCGAAAAAGAGTCCACTACATGATTGACATATATTTGTCGGACCTTTAGTGATATTATTTTCGTAAATTTCGATTATGTCTTTAAAATTTTGTTGTTCGGAGCAGACCAAACGATTTATTCGTCTTTGCAAGGTGTTGACTTGTTGCTCTTCTTTGCGTCGTTTTCATCAAGTCTTGCCAATCTGTGCGCTTCTTTATCTCGAGATCGATCATTACGTCTTTGAATCTCATCCATTCGTCTTACTTTCATAGCGATCTTATTTCGTTTGTTTTCTTTACTCTAAAATGCTGAATTTTCAAGTTTACGTCGCATACGTTCTTTAGCATTCATTTTACGTCGTTGTTTATTTGTTAAATTAGCTTCTTCCATGGTAATTAATCAGATTAAAATAAGATAATATTTATCTGAAAAGTAGTAAAATATGTTGATAGCGGTAACAAATTTTCTAATTTTTTGCAACAATTAGAATTAAAAATTTATTCTTATATGAAAAGAAAAAAGTTCAATTATAGACGCCTTTCTTTAAATTTAGCTTAATTTAATAATTAATAAATTCACAATAGATAACACTTGTTCAGCCATCTAACCTTACATTGTTACTATTTATTAATATACTAACGCGACGGATTTTCAAAATATTAAGTTGCATTTTCTATATTACAAATAATTAAGATATAGCTTTTATGTGTTAGACCTCTTAGACTTGAGAGGACTGCGAACACACAGAAGGAGGGAGGGATAGACGGACTGTGTCAAATCCATAAGCTCTCCTTC
>JAQIVF010001727.1:0-12983 GCA_034698365.1 Steganacarus magnus | reverse complement strand
TTTAACACTGTATTAGCCAAACTTATCGAAAAGTTTGATCCACTCCTGATATGAGCGCAAAATATTTTTATTGCTTTTTTTATCCAAGGCTTTCCCGAAAATACCGATTGAGTTGACAGCACGAAATCTGGTGGATTTGTGCCAAAGAAGGAGTGACTTAAGTTGGTTACTGTTTAAATGTAATTGTTTCCAAAAAAGGAGTGTATTGAATGAGTTGATGTGAGTTGAGCTCATCTAATGATTATTTCTTGTAGGGTAACAGTTCTATACGTTTACCGCATTCATTAAAAATGGTGAACTCATAAAACGTTTTCCACAGACAGTCTTTATTTAGTTTTAAGCATATATTTGTGCTTTGATGCTATTCACAGAGATATCACTCATTTATGCTAAACTATAATCCAATGGAAACGTAGACTTGGATTATTACCAAAATAGCGAACGAGCAAAACAACCAAAATCATGGCTAGAATTCTCTTTTCTTAATCAGTTCTCATCTCAGTTAAAGACCATCTCTTATTCTTAGTTACAAAACCAACTTTTAACTAGTTTTTCAAGAGCTGTGTTTTAAATAGTGTTCTATTGTTTCCAAAGTTTATTACGAATACGACTCTAAACCGAATTTACTGAATCAGCTAAATCTGATTAATAGATTAAATATTTTTGATCAATAAGTGTTAAGTAATAATTAATTAATTTCAATAAAAATGACTGATTCGGATCAAGAGATTAATCTCGACGAAATAACAGACGAAGCTTTGTTGCAAAACTTGGTAAGAGAAACAATAAATTAATTAATTTACATTTATTGCCACAATTTACTGCTTTTCAAAGCTCGAACAAACCGAGGATATCGATGACCGTAAAGCTATCAGACAAAGAATCCATGAATTACATCTGCAACAGAAAGGTGCGATTTATCCATTTATTAAACATACTTTCAATAAATTTTACGGTCTCAACAATTTTTAGCGCAACGCGAAGATAAATTAACAAAGTTAACAAATACCAGGGAAGACATGCTACAAAAGAGACAGAGAGAAGCGCAGGAACAAAAGCAACGAACTCTCGCGATGTATGATAATATGGCTAAATCAGCGCCTGCTGGAGATCGTAAACAAATGGACATTGGAGTATATAAAAACTTAGATGGTAATCGAGTTTTTTAATTAAAACACATAATATAATAAAAATTTGATACTAATAACTTGAATATAAATTTTTATCAAGAGACCGGTAAAATTATAATAAATCATTAGAATCTAGATTTCTAATAATATTGATGAGTGAGTTAAGCTTTTAATTTTTATTTCCTTCAATAACAATTTTTTTACCAGTGTTACAATTTAAAACTTCCGTTTTAGTAATTAATTTTTGCTTTTTGTTTGATTTTCAAAACTTACTATAATGTATATACAATGTAATTACAATACGTCACAATGCACCACAATGTATTCAAAATTTTAATTGCTAAGCTTAATTAGGAATAAAATTCAGATTTTTAGAATTTTTAATTATAATTTTCCTATTAACAAAACTCTTCTAGTTTTGAGCTTATGTTTTAACCAGATTTGCATTTTGTATTTCTAATATCAACATCTTTTTATGTACAGTATATGAAAATAATTTTTTAGTATGCATTGATAATAGTAAATATTCATATATAGTTATTTGTCTATTGAGCTAAATTACATGTTTACCGATTCAACTGAAACTTTTCACAATTTCACAATGAGAACTGATGAAACTATTTTAAAAATGTATAGCAAAATATTTATATAGAAAATGTATTTGTAATTACATGCGGGTGTTTCTAAAAATAGGATTTTAGAATTGCATGTTTGCAAAAACAAATAACACTGAATTACATAATTTAATTACAGGCACTTTAAATACACTTTAGTATTTGCATATTTAGAAACGCATGATTACTTGTTATAAGTGAAAATCTATATTTCCAATACACCTTAGAATATACCGTACTTCCAAATTTACATGATCGAGATAAAATAAAAATGCATCAATTTTGATGTGATGATATTAAGAAAAGAGCTTTTTAAGAAAGCTTATACGTATTTAATAATGTATTTAGCTTTTTAAGCTTATAATGTATTTGCTAATAATAATTTAGCAAATAATGTATTTGTTTTTCTTTTTAAGTTTTAAACCAAAATTAATTAAAGAGAGATCAATTAACGATTAGTAGTGATACTGTAGATGATTAGCAAATTCGAATGATTATTGAATTGGTTTCAGGCACTCCACCGGGCACTCCTACAGGATCTGTATCAGGACCTCGAAGAGATTTGTTTGAAGAAACTTTGCGTCAAAGACAAAAGGAGGCCGAAGATAGAAAAAAGAGAATTTTGGCGGCATATGACCACGCGGCTCGATCTGGTCCTGCAGGCCAACCGCAGAAAGACATTGATTTCGAATCATTTAAAACAGCTGATGGTAAGTCTTTTATTATTAAATTCTATTTTAAATTACAAATTGTCATGTCATGACTCATATGGTTTCCACAGTTTTAAGGTACATATAAAAAATTACAGTTAAAAATTACAGTTAAATTAAAATTTTATATTTTTAATATAAAATAATTTTTTACTTCAAATTAACTCTAGGATCAAATTATTTTATTTTAATCAGAGATGGGATTATTAGGGTATAAACTAAATTACCCTAATTTGATCTAATATGGTTTTGCAGTCCTAATTCACCCTAATTTTCTAATTTGGTCCTAAATGGCCCTAATTTTAACTTTTACCCGAATATTTCAAATATACTGTTCATAAAAGCTGAATAAATATTTGATTTGACAAATATTACCATATTTATGCAAAATTTAATTATTTTTGACAAATAATTGTTCAAAAACCAAATTCAAATCATTGTTCAAATTTCAGTATTTTGAGAAGCAGTGTAATTCAGGCTTAACATTAAAAATTTCAAATTATGATAGTTTTGAAATTTTTTCCAATTCAGTATCAAAGTCTGGGACACTACAGATTTTGTTAGTTGTGAATAGTTTTGATACCCTAATTTTCACCCTAATAATTAAATCTCTGATTATATATAATAAATACAATTTATTTTCATAATCATTTATTTTTTAACGCAATCGACGCAAAATAAAAACATTCATTTAGAGCTCGCTTCGTTTTTTAGTTTAATAATCTAGAGTTTAATAATTCTTTTTGCTCGCTCTCTTCTATAACTTATTATGGAGGAGTTTAAAATAACTTAGAAAAACACATTAATTTTCATCTTATAAATTATAAGATGAAAATTAATGTGTTTAATGTTTAATAAGTTATAATTATATCGTTCAATTTATTTTACAAATTATATCTTTCAAGCAATCATATATTTGACATTCAGTGCCTGAAGTAGCAAAAATAAATTATTTTTTAGTACGTTATATAAATGTAAATTATCATAAAATTTAAAACTTAAACAAATGGTATATTAGTATGAAATACATATACCGTATACATATGCAGGCAAACATGTATAATATTTACTGTATCCATATAGTGATATTTCATGAAGCAAAATGAAATTTTATAATACCTGTAAATATTTTAAACAATTTGAATCTAATCGACATTTTTAGCAGAAACAGTTAGTGTTACAAAATTTGTGCACATAAAATTAGGATTGAAAAAATATTTAAAAACTAGATGTATTAAAATCGAAATGAGAGTCAAAATAAATTTTTGTTAGTGAATTCAACACTAGAAATAAATTGAAATAAAATGTTTTGAGATAATTATCTAAATTCTTAACTAGTATAACATCGACCTAACATCGTAAAAATTTTGTATTTTTTAAGCAACTATATAAATACACACGTGATAAAGAAATACTGATTATATAAATTGCTTTATTTTTGAATTTATTTCAATCTAAATAAACAAATATATTGAAAGCTATTTTTGGTACTTAGAAAAGTCTTTTGTCGTCAGGTTACAATAACAAGTTTCTAAAAACAAATCTTTAAGTTTTATTTTTGAGATTGATGTGCTAAAAAACTGCATAACACTTTATAAACACATTTTAATATATTTATTTTGATTCATACTCATAAAAATCTTAATTAAACAATCTGTATTCTTATTTAATTTTTATTTAAGGGATTTTGGAAAATCACATTTTTTAATTTTTTGGGTTAATTGCCAGGCTCTAGGGGTTAAATTCTGTGAACTAAAATCCAAACCTTGTCGATCCTTGCTTTAACCCATTAAAGTTTTTTATTGAGTTTACTATTTTTACAATTTATCTTAGAATTTCATTTACAAAGTAGATATAAAACTATGCTGAATGAAAAATATTCGAAACATTGTGTAAACGAAATTATGTGTAATTCTTTCAATTTAATACGCGTACCATTTATACTATTATAATATTCTGACTCCCATTCACTCCACAGCATTGGTTATATTCTGAATTCAATATTTTTTCACGTTCCATATTACTTAACTGAATTGCTTTTAATTTATTTTACAATATATTCACTCCCATCTCATTCCCTTTGGGTCATTGCATAGATTTTTGCTTTCGATTATTCTTTACCTCAATCGAAACAAATGCAACAATTCTTATCTTTTTAATGGTTATATTAACCGTAATATGAAACTTATTAAATAGGATTTATAATAAATATTATGGGTAAAAGGAATTGGTACTTATAAGAAAATGAGAAAAATAAAACTGCAAGTATGCAGTCATACATATTAAGTAAAGTTATGTAACACAGTTTTGGCAGTTGTGAGCACATTATTTATTTGACTGACGATTCGTGAGCAATGCGATAAAATTGCATCGTTTTGTATCATTATAAATAACTTAACTGTTCAAAAGTATATGCAGTTGGATGGAAACTATGTAGTTTCTTGAGTTGAAAATGATTTAAATGTGCTTTAAGTTTACTTGTGCTTATTTGTATTACGATATACTAAAACTTTACTAACGCTTTACCGCTAAATGAATGTTTTAGTAAATTCTAAATATAAATGTATTGTAATTTAAATGTCTCATAAACAGTAGTTAAAATCAATGTTAGCGTTTTGAGTATATAAAGGATAGTGTGATAGTGTGCACAATGATTATTATTGTCAATCATGTTTGCAAAACTTTGAGAACATGCCAAACATAATTTTATTTTGATAAATAATTTCATTTTTCATATGTGCCCTTACAATGGAAACATATGATATGTGGTTAATTAGATTACGGTATATTGCTGTGGCACTCATTTATTAGAAATGAATTCAAACGAGTTTGATTGACGAATAATTAATAAATTGTTTCTTATATAATAATGTAGTATCAAATTACGAACCAGCCAAACCAGAAGGAGTCGGTACATTTTCCAGCTCTGGTGGTATTCCAAAAGTTGTTAAGGGTGGGTAGACTTAGCTTATTTTTAAATCAGTTTAAACCATCATTTCAAATATGGGAGATAAACAAATATATCAAACAAATAATGAAATGTCATTTTTGAGAATAGCATCGACCTCGCAACCAGGAACTCCAGTTAGTCCAGGCTTCCCTGGCGGTATTAACTTTCCTTCAGGAGAACTTGATGCAAGAGAAAGACAAATTCACGCTCGACAGCAAGAGTGCGAAGAGCGTAAACGCCGTACTTTAGCCGCTTATGATATAATTGCAAAACAGGGTGGAGGTTTGTCTATCATACAAACATTTCAAATAATCAATTGAAATGAAACATATCTTTATTTAAATAAATTTCTACCTTAAAAACTAAAGGTCCAAAAATCGTGTGCTTAGAAGAGTTCCGTGACATCCAGGGTAGGCTTTTTCAATATACCATTTCAGTAGAGTGTGCTCCAAAATTTTTCATCGTATTCTTTAAGACATAAATATTAAACTAAACTTTACTAAATTTGAATTTATCAAGTGATTTACATTTGACAATTTTAGAAGATAAATTTAATTATTTTTTTCACAATATTTTTTATAGACTAGAAATTAAAATAATAAAATATACCAGAATATAGGAGTAATTTTACTAACGTTTAGTAAGTGATGAGATCAATTTTTTTTTAAAAATAAAATGTCCTAAAAGGGATACTAATACAGTTTAAATAAAAGATTTTTGAATTAATAGAATTATGATGAAAGATTTTGGCACACATGGATAAGTTTCGGTAATAATTTGTTGAGATTGTTATATTCCACAGTATCCGAGAATGCAAAGCTAGGCACCAATTATACAGGAACGGCATCGTTTAGCGGTGGAGTTGGGAGCGGAGTTAATAACGGAGTTGGTCAACGCTGTTGAGAATTGAAATAATTACATAAATCAGTTAGACATAAGTCTATCTAAAACTCAATAAACAAACACAATTGAAATCTAAATTTTTTGCTATCACTTCATAGTTTGAAAGGCTTTACTGCTTTAGCAAAGCAGTTGTGACAATAAGCTTATGTAATTTCTTTAAACAAATATCTATTGTTCACAGCTTTAAACACTTAGTATTAATCTTAACAAAAATAAGTTGAAAGTTATTATTTTTTATTAACAAAGTATGGTTTTTCAGAAACAAAGCTCAATGTACGAGCTGTGTTCGAGACGACGAGTTCGACACACGAATCGTCTTCCGGCACTACTAAGCTCGTTACTAGACAAACAAAGTAAGTCTTATATCATAAGTCTTAACAGTTATCAATTAAGTGATTATCAATTATTATTAACAAAGTTTCGTATAAGTTTATTACTGTCTATTTATTTAAATCACTTTATAGTTAATGTCACTTCTGTTGTGCTATATAACAATTATTATAATAAAACATTAATAAACCTTCACTAAGTATATCGAAATATAATGTAAATTAATTTAAATTAAATAAAAACTTTGATTATAATTATCAACTTATGTAAAATGCTTGTAAAATTTACAATAAATAAAGATTCAAATGTCAAGCATGCAAATGGAACGCAATGTTTAGTCATGATATTTAGTATTATCCGATCTATCAATTAGTTTTTAAATTTATTGATTTGCTTTTTATGTTTTTATTTTGTTTGCATACGACTATCGTTTCAGAGTTTCACAGTCGCTATTAATGTAATTGAGATTTTGTTTTTTGATATAATAAAGTTCAATGATTATAATTGGTTGACAAATATTATTTCAAATTATTCCCTAAATTTTTATGTTGTTCATCACAACCATTTCCCAAATAGAATTAATAGTATTTAAAATGTATCAGTTTATAATAAATAAATACAATTTATTCAATATTTTTATTTATATTTTATTTATCCTATAATATTTACGATAAATAAACTGCATTTTCAGCATTTTCAGCATTTGCATTCAATTGCATTTATTTGCATTCGATCGATCAAATTAAACTGTATTTGCTTTGATGTTACAAAGGAATATACCTATGTTTTATAGATTTAGCATTTTTGCAATATTTTTTAATTTCATTTGTATACAGCATATAAACTTATTCTTAATATGAATTGGTTAATGGCCGGCACGTATGTTTGAATGTCGATACACTTAGGTTTTGAATTTAAATAAGACATTATTTGGCCTCCAATGGAGGTTTTGAGAAATAAAAGTAACTCCATATGAATATCGTTTCCATTATGTTTAGTTGTCGGGTTTTTATCCCTTATCTTAGAAAAACTTGAAAATAAAATGATTATATAATTAAATGTATGTACATATAATTTGTATGTAATTTACCTGAGATACTTGAGGATATATGCCTAAGTTATAAATTTGAGTGTTAGGGTATATTGAGTACAAATTAAGATATTTTGTTTGAGTTAAAGTTAGAAGTAATTATAGTAATACTTACTATTTAACCAAGCAATTAACTTTTCAAAAGAATAAAAGCGAATATAATCAGTTCATATTGAATTTTTTCAAAGTTTAGCAAAAATAACAAAGGGGTTCGAAACTCTCCAGTTTTAAGAATTATTTTTCTTATTTATCAGTTTGTTAAATTGATCTGCTGTCAACTCAGCCGTCAACTGATTAGTTAGAGTAAATATTTAACCGAGTTTATGCGTAACAATGGATTAAATCCATAGTTACACGTGTCTAATCTTCGAGGGGTTCAGCACTATTAGATTCAAGACATTTTAAGTGATGTCAAACCATTGAATTTAATCTACTATTTGTTTTCATTTTGGCCTACAAAATAAAAATACAACAGATTTAAATGACATTTTTTAAAATTTCAAATTTTGTTATGGATGTCATTTTTAAACCTTATAGAAAAATAAGTTATTCGAGCTAACGTTTTATTATCATTAATACTGCAAATTCATTAAAAATGAAGCTAAAATACTCACCATTAGAGTCTCTAATTTAGAGACAATAAATTCAGGACTAAAAACTGTATATAATCAGGAAGAAAAAGGAAAAAATTGTAAATTCATGATTATTCAGGAAAAGTATTTTTTTTTGAATATATATATATAAATATTGAATTCAATGATTAAATATTTTCAATACTTAACCCAAGCAGGTTATCCCTAAGAATATCCTTACAAAGAAAGATATTTTAACTACTGTAGTAACAACAAACTTTTTACCATTTCGCATAATTCAAAAATTATAAATTAATCATGTTTGGGTATTTTAATTTATAATTTAAGATACTTATGATAGTTATTTAAGATAGTGATTAAACAAAATAATGTAATTAAGAAATATTAAAAAGGAAATATCCTATGTTTAACATGTTTATCGACACTTTGATGAATTCAGGAATAAATCCTTTTTTCAGGAGATAACACTAAAATTCAAGATATTCAGGAACAACAAATAGGTCTTAAAACTCTTGTTTTAGTGTGATTCTTGCACATATGTTAATCTCACAGTTATAACTTTGTCCATAAAGAAAAAGGATTTTCCTGAATTTACTGTATAGTCTCTAATCATCATATTAAAAGAGGTTAATGTTACATACCTAAGATGTGGTCACTATTTAAAGTCTGTGATTTTTTAGAAATTTTTTTTAGCAAATTAATTTACATTAGCTATAATTGTAATAATTACACAATTTCTAAACCCCTAGAGAAAGTCAGTTATAGATTATAGAATTTTTTAAGAAGGCATAGTTTACCATTTCTTGAAGACAATTTTTCACCAAATCACAAAAATAGAATGCATCTCAAAATCACATTGAATTTAAACATAGAAAAAGCAGTTTCTTCGATTTTAGGCTACTTTTCTACATTCGGGCATCGGGCCGGGCCGGGCTTTGTAATCTCAAAAATAATCGGGCTCGGGCCGGGCTTCAACATGTCGGGCCGAAGTCGGGCTCGGGCCTAAAAATTTGAAAAGTTCTATAGTCTAATACGAAGAATAGTAAAAATGCTAAACAACAAATATTTATTACACTTAGCGAACACTGATTATAGGAAAATCTAAAGTAAAAGTTAATATTTTATTCTACGTGTTAACAATGAAAAAAATCATGTTATCATTGACTAAACCTTGGCATTGATTTGAAAAAGATATTATAAAAAGAAAGAGAGCGTTCGTCATATATACAATTTTGAAGCTATCAAATATACAATTTTGCAGTTGAATCTGGAATTCAATTTTATTTATAGACTTTATCTGAAGATTTTTATTATATGAGCAATGATTTATTTTACTTTTTTGAACTCTGCATCTTTATATTCTTGATTTATAAGTGTTTAGTTGTATTCCTGATAAGTTATAAAGTTGCGCTCTAAATCCCTCAGAAGGTGTCACAAATATGCATTTTGCCAAAAATTTGGGCAAAATTTAGTAATTTATCACTTATGATATTTTAGTAATGGACACATTTGCAATGAGTACGCTTTTCTCATTAATTTGCGTTCAAAGTATGTTTGAAACACAGTTATCCCTATGGGGTGCGTGTTCAGGCATATGTCCCCACGAAAATATTTAAAAGATGATCCCCCTTATGATAAATACAGAATTAAAAAAATTTCGTTTAAATCTGATAGGTTTTCAGACATTTTCTAATTTTAGGCCATAATGTAAAATTTTGTCTCCCAAATCGAATGAGAATTTTACCTTTCTATTGCTAATGAGTTCGTGAACTAATAACCACTGTAAAAGCTTTCACTAGTAAATTTTGACCAATAATGATAAACAACAAGAAAACAATACAAAAATTGTAGGATTTAGAGAGAAATTTTAATAAATATTATTACTAAAATTAAATATTTCCTATTGAAAAGCATGAAGCAGTTTAAAATCTAATCATTCAATAATTGAAAGGATTAGCAGCTATGCCATGAAAATGTGAGGTTTTGTTATTTCTAAGGTAAAATTTCATATTTCAAATTTCAAAACTTACCATTTCGAAGTGACGTCGTTAGGCATCACCAATTTTAAGTACAATTTTAAACAAACATAACCTATTAACTAACTTTTTTGGTTAATGCATTCTCTAAATTGAATTAACCTAAGGTTTGATAAAAATAAATTATAAAATCACTGTACATATACATTTGATGTAACATTAATTCATTGGAGGGAATTTAGAGAGTGATTGACGTATGATTTCTATTCGGGCCGCTTGTATAAAAAAGTGGGAGCACCGTCTTATCAGCTGAAGATTGTGCAATCATATTAACAGAGCCAAGATAACGTCTGTTTTACTCAATGCGTTAATTCATTTATTCTTAACAGACTAAGTTACTTCTTCTTAACGTGAAGTAGGGATTTAAATGAGCATATTTTGCTGTTACACTAAATCCGATTTTTAAACTTTTTTTGATAAATCCACTTTTTACTGTTTTTCGCAAAATTGTTCGTCACATTCAATGAGGTTCGCGACTCATTTATTATATTTTTACTTTTAAAGTTAATTGATAATAAATTAATGTTTTGCTAAAATGTTTATTGAAAAATTAATACAAGTGATTTAAATAAATATTAACGATTTGATTTAAGAAACTTTCAAAATATTGTAGTATTTTAACAGATATTTAATTAAAATGTTTTTAGCTTTAGAGCAAGCAGTGGTGCGCGTGGCGGTGGTGTTGCGCGCAGTCCGAGTGACATTAAGGACATGCTTCTGAATTGGAGTCGCGCCAAAACTAAAGGATATGAGGTTAGATTATTTATATTTTTTTAATTGCAATACAAAATAAAGTTTTGTTAAACCCGACTTTGCAATTGACAATGATTTTTAAAATTAATATCTTTATTCACGCATATTAACACGATGTCTGTTTCAGTTTTTAAGTCAACTTTCATATTAGCTCGCACTCACTAAATGCTAATATTAAATATTTTAAATTAAGTAGAACATGAAATGCGTTCAAAACTTTTTTAGAAAATGGTAATTAAGGTTTTTACTACACATACATATTATTTAATAAAACTTTAACGTTAGTTAAAATTTTGAAACTATGTGCTAAAATTATTGTTAAACATGACAGCACGTTAATATAGCAAATTTTTCTACGAGTTGGTGCGATGGAATGGCATTTTGCGCTCTAATCCATCACTTCTATCCCGATTCGTTTGATTACAAAGAGTTGGATCCAAAGAATCGGAGGCAAAACTTTGAACTGGCGTTTAAGACAGCGGAGTTAGTTTAGCACTGTTTACTTAATAAGCACTATTTTATGCTTTGTTTTATACTCATGTTTAGAGAAAAGGCTGACATATATCCTCTAATCGAAGTCGACGATATGGTAGCCATGAAAAACAAACCCGACTGGAAATGTGTGTTTACTTACATACAAGCTATTTACAGGAAACTTCATGATATGGATTGAATTTATTATAAACATAACTACGTGTTTATATCTATTATTATAATATAACAGTAATGATACGCACGAAGTATATATCAAAATATGATAAATAAATTTGAATATGCTATCAACTTATGTAAAACGCTTATAAAAATTTATAATAATTTAAAGCTTCGAATTGTGAAGCATGCAAACAGAACATAATGTTTAAAATATTTAGTCATAATGTTTTAGTATTATTATTAAATTTATAAATTAGTTTTTTCATTGCTTTTTATGTTTTTATTTTATCTATTTTGTTTAATTTGTTTGCATTTTTTGATTCTTTATAAGAAAATGCTAATTTACAAATAAAGTAATTTTTTTTAAAAATTATATGTATACCTATTACTTGTATGCCTATTACTTCAATTTATTGCAGAGTTTGAGCTTTAAAACGACAATTTTATCGCAAAAGTTTCAATAATAAAAGTTAATTTAATTCTAGATTTGCAAATAGTTTCAAAATAAAAGCAGACTTTAATTCTTTAATTAATAGCCACGTTTTTTAATCGCAGATTTTCTGATTTTGGATTTTCTGATTTTGATCATCAATACCGACCGTAAACTAGTGAACAGCCAAATAAAGTGATTTTTGAAATACTCGTGTTATTAGAATTAGAATTATTTAATATGTCAATAATTTGTTCAATGATCACTCTTATTTTAAATAAATTGAGAAATTATATCAAGCAAACTATCAACGCTTACAATTTCAAGGTTGCTTTCAAATTGACACAATGTTATTTGATACAATTTCAAGCATTTTCATTTGTAATAAAATTCTTAGAGGTTAGGGTGGTTTATAACTATACAAGGGGTTTGCATTTGTTTGACTTCCCTTCCCTAGAAAATCTGAAAAACAGAACTCCATAAAAATCAAGAATTTGAAAGTTTTTTATAAGTTTGTAAGTTTATAAGAACTTGAGTTTTTAATTTTTATACCAAAATTTGAAAAAATGTAGCTTATTTGAGTATAAAAGCTCCCTAAGAAAATCGAGATTTTATTTAGCTGATGCTTACCGAGATGTTCAGATTTATTTAACTATACTATTAAGGGAAACAGGTGTGTGTTCAAACCAACTTTCATGAAACACGAGTAATGGTCAGATTTGATTTTCAACCAGAGCATCGAGTTAGAGCTAATACTTCATCATTACTTAAGATTTTAAATAGCATTATT
>JAQIVF010001726.1:0-12987 GCA_034698365.1 Steganacarus magnus | reverse complement strand
TGATCGCATATCTCATGTTAATATAAAACTAGTATTAAAGTAACATTATGTGTTTTTGGGAGGTTCTGCACCAAACTTTTGTGTGTATTCTGTGCTGTACTTGCGTAGCTCTACAAGTTTATCGCTTCGTCGACAATAAACTTATGCACATTCAACTTACGTACACATTAGGAGAAACTTGTTTTTTGTAACTTTCAACTTTTAAAAATTATAGTGTTTTTCAAAAACTTGACTATAAATCTTTAGATTTACTCACAATACTAACTTATATGTACGAGTACGGTATAAAACTTTATAATAAAAGAAAAAAACCTCGAATATATTGTAGATACTAAATACTAAAGAATTTTAATTTCTTGTTATTTACGATAAATATTTATGCTCAAAAATCTAAACTATTATAATGACAAATGAAATAAAAAACACTCATTTAAATTTCAATACGATATTAACCCAGAAATTATAAACAAAGCAAATATTTGAAAAACGTTTTTTTTTCTTCTCAATATCGTAACGAAAGTGAAAAGTATTTTCATCGGCATTTCAAGTGATTGCGTGTTTTTTCGCATTGAGTTGGAATTTATAATATTTAACACATATCGTGATTAACACATATCGTACCACATATTTCGAAACTCTGTAGTGTTCACACCACACGATATTCCTAATTCAAATAAAACAAAACCCAAATTCCTAAATAAAACGCAATGTCACCGCAAAAAAAATAAATATTTGAGACGCGATTATTTCATTATGAGATTTCTGTTTATTTTCAAAACTTTTGTTGTTGACTACAAAGCACACACGATTTCGCATTAATGGAATAATAATGATTAAAACAAACTTTTAAAACAAATTAGGTTTCAATTATTATTACTATAATAATAGTTTTAAGAAACAAATAAAACAATATATTAAAATCTAAACAAATTAATAATAATTAAGTAATTGTACTGTAAAATCAATAAAATGGATTAATGGATACCAAAAAAATCATTAATTACCGTATAAAATCACTTTTTAAAGAATTTTTTGTGTTTTTAACAATTAATCTCACTTTTTTATATATAAGTTATAAAATATTAAACAAACTTTTTATTTATATATTTATATATATAATATATTAACATATATAATATTTTTAATTGTAGTAATCACTATCAGAATCGACATAATCATAATCGTCGTCATCCTTAATATGCGCTCGCAAACCAAATCTCTTGGCAGCGATCGCAAAATCAGTAACAGTACCACATTCACCGGTAAAGTCCAATAAACTTTGGCGATAATAAATTATAAATAATCATCAGTTAAATACTATGCAGTTTTAAGTTTTTAACTAAGTTTTAACTAATAGTAAGTAATAGTAGCCTATGATTGACTATATTGTCTAAATTGACTAATGACTAGGTTCTAAGGTTTTTTTGTTTACTTTGAATTATTTTGCTCATTCTCTTCGGCAACTAATATCTCGTACTCTTCGGCGGCAAAGCGGTCCCAGTCAGACATCGCTAACCCACCCTCGTCTCGACTCGACGCGAACGGGTCTCTCTGCTCGTGGTCGAGATATTTCTCCAGATTAAAAAACGTATCAAAAAACAGTGGCGTTAATCGGCATCGTTTCAAGTCTGCCAACGAAATTTTGTCGCGCTCTTTCGGTCGCACTAAATCTAACATCTGATTTTAAAATTAAATTTAGTTAACAGTTTGATTTCTGTAGAAGTTTTTTTCTGATTTCAATTTCGATTTGTGCCTTACTTGACATAGACAGTCATTGAAAGGAAGTGCTTCGATACCGATTGCTTCCATTCTTTTGATCTGTTCGCTGTAAAAATACTCCAACTCATACATCGATAGATAGCCATCGCCATCTAAATCCATGCAACGAAACCAATACTCGATTGATCTCGGGTGGCGTTTATCTTCTTCCGACAGTAAAAACCAAACAAACTCTGAGTACGACATCTTACCATCTTTTCTGTTTGTGCCACGCGTTACTGCGCCACTAAATATTCGATCGAGCATTCGAGAAGAAATAGCTATAAACACATAACGGTTTTGAATTAATATCAAAAACCAACTGAAAAGTTTTTACTTCATACCAGAATCATTATGTTGGTTGAGATCTGATTTACTTATAAACAAATCGTGGTCTTTGTCTAATTCCCAAAACTTGCAGTAAATTACGTAAAAGTGTTCGTACGAAAAGTAATCGGTGATCTGATTAATATCGTCCTCATCCTCGAGCAGCGACACCACTTGCAGAAAGTTGGACTTTCGCATTTCGGGCAGCGATATTCTTCCGGACCACGACTTGTTAACACAATAGAAAATTCTGGCGATAACAGTGTGAACGTAGCGCGAGTGAAACTCTTCCGCCTCTTTCAGAAACGCCAGACCCGGGTGTGAGTCGATCACGTCTTGTATCATTGCAACAAAATCTTCTGGCAGAAAGTAGTTCCGCTCTCCGCGTGTCAATATTTTAAGAAATCGTGACGCTTCGTCATAGCATGTAGATATCACTCTATCAATAGAATCACACAACGAGAATAAAACAAACAATTAATTAGAAGGGCGTTTGTTTGGTGTGTTAAAAACTTTGAAGGAAGTGTAACAAAACTTTTTGTTATGCTATTGTTATTTGTGTGGAAAAAAACTAACAATACTATCTTACTTCTTCCAATACTCTACAAAGGCATCGCACGTGATGACCGCCTTTTTATTATTTGAGCCGTAAGTGCCAGTGTTGTTGTTTAAGGCGCGAAACAGCGGTTCTTTCCAATATATGGGCAAACCAGATATCTTCAGTATTGTGCCAAACTCTTTACGACTGGCGGATTTCGATGGAAATCGATCGAATACGCTAGAAATGCGTTTGATCTGCATTTCAACCTCGTGTGACGAGTATGGTCTGCCCAGAGGGTAATAGAATCGCGGTAACGCGCCTGCAATGCACGAACCATTGAGCGAATTGGACCGCGAAAAGCGACGCTGAAATGTCAACTCGTTCTGACATAAAACAGCAGAGAGTAAACAAAAGCGAAATTTTTATTTTCGATAATAAAAGAAAATTAATTATAAACACTCATTATGTACAAGAGTAGAGGCAATTAAATAATTTGTTAATGATTAGAACTAACATTCCCGCTTTTAACGACATAATAAATCTTATTTTTGTGTAATTTAAGTCTAAATGAGGGAGAATTCACAAAAGACTTAGTTGTCAAAGGAGTAAGATATCAGATTTCACTGACTTTCGGATAATTCTCTTACAGTTACACTGACTTTTCCTCCTTTTTTTTCTTTCTTGAATGACTTTTAATGCGTAGGATCCGATTAGCGGAAAAGAAAGGCAGACTTAAAATAAGCTAATAATAAAATTGAAGACAAAATTGAAGAGAAGAGAGAGGAGAGGTAACGTCTAAATGCGAAAAGTGCATAAAAAACTAAAGTTTATCCGAACGCTAAAAACATTGCAGGAAAAAAGTTTAGATTTTATTTTGGCACAGGCAACCAATTTTTTAGATGATGCAGACAATGATTAAAATATATTAAGAGGTTTATTATATGTACATTTATATTTTTGGCACACATTTCTAAACCGTTCGTCAGCGCGCACTTAAAAAGTTTACTCACTGTAACATAACGCAGACATACACACACAAATATACACAGCAATCACGGCAATAAAACAATGGCTTGGCTCAGGTAATTAACCCGTTTTTATGAAAATTAGTGACAGAATTCGACACTTTCTTTTGTTTAGCTATCAAAGAATTAATCGCTGCTTAATTCGTGTTAATGAATGCGTAATTAATGGCGCTTATGATTGACATTTTTTTATTTAATTA
This sequence comes from Steganacarus magnus, assembly GCA_034698365.1. Classification (NCBI taxonomy): domain Eukaryota; kingdom Metazoa; phylum Arthropoda; class Arachnida; order Sarcoptiformes; family Steganacaridae; genus Steganacarus; species Steganacarus magnus. Next base: position 9,136 of record JAQIVF010001726.1, on the reverse strand, counting down.
TGTGATTTTTTTTTCAAAAGCAAAAACCATGAAAAGTAAAAAAGACAGAGTGAGAAAAGAAATGATTAAATTAAAGCGAACTTCTAGAAACCGTTTAATAAGCTTACAATGTATAACTTTACTTCCTTATTGCTATTAATAGCAGTGCGCAAACAAATTCATTTGCCCAATGCTACTAATGCCTAATTAACTATAAACCACTGAAAATCACGCAGACTTATAAACTAATCCATTATAATTTGAAAAGTTAGATATACTTTTTTCTCTATCTTTTCGCATTTAGCAAGAAATCACATTTTAAATTAAGCGTAACTCAATAAAACACGTTTTTGCAGCGGAAAAACAAATGCACGAGTTATATAATCCCTAAAATCGTCCCAAAAACTTATTGCTGACATTTACACTTTTCTAAACCACAAACAGCATAACGCGAACAGAAAAGGCCTCATACTTAAAAGAAAATAACTAATTTTTATCTTCTACTGATTGCGAAGCATGAACAGCATTTACACGAAAACCTTTTTGTTGTTGTTATTATTAAATCACACAAGAAAAAACAAATCTATCACGAGATGTTGTAAGAGATTACGCGTACAGTGTGAGTGTGTTGCGTGAATGTGTTTATTAGTTATTTCCAAAACTTGACTGGGAATAATATTTATCGCATCATTGGTGCCCCAGTTTTTACAACTAAAACGCAGTGAGAAAAAAAAGCGAAAAGTTTTCTTCCACTTTTCTCTCTTTATCTATTAACTACCCTTTAAGCGACTATTTATATGTTTTAAGGAAAGAAAAAGACTTTCACTTCATTTAAATCTTAACGGCATTAAAAAAGTTGTTTCGTTTCTCTCTATTTATAACAAAAAACTAATAGTCGTCTCTATTGTTTGCACTGATCGTAAAAAGTCTCAAAAAATAATATTAAACAGTTTGCAAAAATTTTCTAATAAACAGATCCTTTGTTTGTTTCATCGTTTCCATCTCTACGCGTACTGTATTGACAAAAAAAACTTTTTTTAACCATTGAGTAAAATGTTGTTCAAAGTTTTAAACCCGTATTACGTAATTTTTTGTTTCGTTTCGGAGTTATATTTGCCAACAGAGTAAAAGCCTAGTACACTAAAACAAAATAGTGTGCAGTGAATGTAATTAACCTGAATTTAAGATAAAGAGAGTGTTTCATTGTACAGTTAGAGTGTGTGCTACTGTTATACTAGAACTTGAAAAAAATACTGTTAGTCACAGCAGTGAAAAGGTATACTACTGTATTGTGTATTGAGATTTGTAACGCGAACGCAAAATGATATAATCACGCGTTGAATAAAAAAAATTTATTTCGCGATATATATTTTAATTTTTTATTCGCGTTTTTACAAAATAAGAAATTTATGCTTTCGAAAACTAGCACAAAATTTTTCGTTTAAGTTTATCTGCTTGCGAGTTATCAGCGAAAACAAACAAACAAACAAACACAACAACAACAAAAAAATCTTGTGTACGCATTCAATAATGAAATTAAGTTTGCATTCAATACCGTTGCAAATGAAAATTTAGCGCAAGAAACACGAGAAGCCTAGAAAGTGATTGTGAAACATACAAGTCTAGAGCTGATTCATTATTGCTATAATAAGAGCTGAATTAACACACGCACCAACATTACACTGTGTGCAGACATATTTTTTCTGTTTTAATTACAGTACGCTATACTGTACAGTACTTTACTATATACACTCTCATGACTGCGTTTAAATGTCGCTGAATTAATGAACTTAAGCTTTATTTAAATTATCTATCATAGCTTACTGTAGAGTGAGTGAGAGATAAATGAATTATTCAAGAAAGCAAACAATGCACTCAAAATAATTATAACCCTCAAGTATTATATAAAAAGTTCACAGCAGATAAATGTAAATGTACGCCAGAGCTGATAAAGTTTATAAATAAAAAAAAGTTTTTTTACCTGTTGTTTGAAATCGTTCGTTGTTTTCATCCATTGATTTAACTTGTTGTGAGTCATTTTAATGCTAGTTTTGTTAGTGTCCGATACTTTTACTTTCGATACCGATGTTTTTTCCGGACATTTTTCAAATAGAAGTACTCTCTCGGCCACCGAACCCTTCGACAAAAACGGCTTAACCGAGACCTGTCCGAACACCAGCTTTCCGTTAACAAATTTTGGTTCAGCGGACTTTGCGTCTGGTTTTGGCATTGGCTTGTGTAGTGTGATAATTCTAGGCTTTGGCTTATCATTGGCCGGTTTCGGTTTAGTGCTGTTTCCATTTGCGTTCGCTTTATTTCCATTAACAGACTTTACCGTCAATTGTTGGTCATCTTTGCAAGTCTTGCGCGAAGTTCTTTGTATGAGAACCTTTTCATCGTCAGTTAGCTGTTGGGCAATAAACTGTTCCATCGATGATTCCGGCGCTGAAAGCGGTCTATTCTTTCCATTTTTCTGTTTGATCTCAGTTTTTGTTAACAGACTAAATTGATTATTAGCTGTCGATGATGGCGAAGCTGATAACGTTTTCACAGGTGATGGTGGCATTTGAATACTCTTCTGTAACACATTTGATTGTACACCGGCAGAAGAACTGTTGTCTGTTGGCGTGTTGTGCACACATTTAGAGTCAGTAACACTAAGAGTTGGCGCAGAGGCAAGTGTTGTGTTTTGTGGTGCAACTACTGATGCTAACGGCTGTGATGGCGCTGATGGCGCTGCTGCTGCTACTACTGCTCCTGTAGATGTGCTCTCACTTGATTTCTGTGCTGTTTGCAGCGATTGCTTTGTTTGTTGCGGTTGCTGTGTTTGTTGCTGTGTTTGCTGCTGTCTCTCTATTTTAAGATCGCGCAGAACAGGTGTATTACTCTTAACAATTATCGTTCTTTGTTTGACCACATCTTTACTGGTATCCTTACTATCATCGCTTTCTAATGGCGGCGGAGAAGCGTTTTGCTGTCGAGTCTCTATTGACTTTTTATATCTAACAGTAATTTGTATCAAAATGAAATATTTAAGCTTATAATCAATTTTTGTTTCTTTTTATCGGTTTTTTAATTAAAGTTTCAATGTCAACGCAAAATGTTAACCTTAGGCTTTTGTAATTTATAGAAATTGGCACAAAAAACATGCGCCAACTCTAAGTCATTATTAAGTGGATTGTAGATTAAACTAATAAATAAAATTTACAAAAAATACATTTATCTAACTCTCTAAACCAAAACAATTATGATAAATACTATATCTATAAATTATAAACTGCAGTGTTTTGGGTGGAGGAGAGCGCGAGAGCGACAGTGAGGGTAAGAGTTGTCCAAAACTAACACATATGCTATAAATATTTAGTAAAATAAAATAACAAATATGCTTTACTCCTCTCTCTCTCTCTCTCAGCTATATTTGTGTTGGCTCTTTAAAAGTGTCACTGATATCAAAAAGTATCGCATAATTCACGCACAAAAAAGTAACTAAAATTAAACTTATATATAAATTAAGTTTTTTAGTTATGTGTTACGCGCAAATAATAATTTACTTTAAATAGCTTTACTGTAAGGTTTTCAGTTTTCCTTAAAAATATATCAATTTTAATTGCGTGGACTGTGTTTGTGTTTGAATATCGCAAACTGAAAACAGCTGCTATCATATGTTTAGCCAATACAGTACTGATATATATTTCGCGAAAACTTTTGCCATAAATCATTTGAAAGCCTCAAAAAATATGAAAATATCTAAATAATGTAATACCTCGTCAGTGACGTCGACTTTGGACTGATGCCAAACACTGTCTTTTCTTGAGAAGACACTGATGGTGATGACAATTCTACTGTTGACAACGATGATTGTGGACATAATAATGAAGATGACGGCTGTGTTTGAGTGGATGAGAGCGAACCACTCGACACAGCGATTTGTTTGTCGGCGTTAAACTTAGACAAACGCTTTTGCACGAGACTTTCGCTACCACTTTCTTCTTCATTGGAACCCTTCGGCGATACTCGAACGCGAATAACTTTATTCGGCTTATCTTCTTCGTTGTGTTGATTCTTCAGAAGATCTATCTGGGGTTGGGATTTGATTTTTATCTTCTTTTTCGAGTCCAGTTCGTTTGTGGACAACTGTTTAGCTTCTTGTCTGCGGCGATCTTCGAGTACAAAATTCCTGCGCAAACGTTAGAAAAATGTTAACATTTAAATAATACAATTCAATTATAAAAAGTTTTATTCTCTTCTCTTCTATCGTTAACACATATTTGTTAATTTATGTCACGTTCAATACAGGCTTATAATACTAATCTCTGATAACACCGCATACCTTTCTCTAATAAACCGTTAAAACTAGAAAAAAATCATAATAATAAATAAGCGAAAAGTGGGACAACAAAAGTATGCGATAGTAAAAGGTGTTTATAACTAGTTCTATATAGCGATTGTGGTAAAAGTATCGAATAGTTTTGTCGCGTTAATTAAAAGAAAAACACATACTGATAATAAAACGCTATCTATTTTTGAGGCTAAACCACACATACCAAAAAAACTTTCTAATTAATGACACTTTACTAAAAATAGAAATAATATTTAATAACAAACAAATACATAGTTACCTAAGAAGTGTTTCCAAATCTGCTGGTTCTTCCTCGACGGCCAACAATTCGATTGCGGCGTGAATTTTGTCGCGATAAGTGTCAAGTTTGGCCACAATTGGAGTTAGTGTCGACAACTGGTTGGTAGTAATCTGAACGACCGGCGGTTGAGTCAGTGGAGCACACAAGCCATAGTGTATGGCACGACAGTCGGCACCATTGAGGCCCAGTTTCGGGTCAGTTATGCACGGACTGTGTTCTAACGCGTGAATAGTCCTTATGGGTCTAATGTCGACACAAACGGGTTGATACTGAAGCAAGCGAGTCGTTACTATATTAGCTGAGGGTCGTATCGATGGTGAAGAACGCATTAAACTTATATCTATCTATAACTATATGCTCCCACTTATGCACTGAAGCCAAGAATTCGCTGAAGAATACGTTTCTCTGTTGCAAAACTGGAAACAGTACAGCGCAAGACATTACTTATGACCAATTTTGGAATATATGAATAGTATGAATAGCAGCTATGGTTAAAAAACGAGTATTTCGTTATGAGTGTTGCATGCGTTTGCTATATAGTTGTTCAAAAAGTTTATTAATATAGCGCTATCTATTGCTCTAACTATTTACAAACCATTTTAAAACTTTTATCTTTCAAAAGTGCTTATCACAACTCAGAGTTTGTCCCATAGGGGGATATTCGGTGGATTAGCAGCCTTCCATTCGTGCTAAAACTAGTTGCCCAAAAACAGTTAACAAAAAATTTGTTAGACATTTGTAGAAATTTTAATCAGACATTAAAAATTGTTACAAATTTTTTTTTGCAGAATTATAATAGTACATTGAAACGTGTAAAATAATAAAGCATAAACGGCTAATAACTATAAAAATTGTACTCATCGCCAAATTGTAATTTTATTTATACTAAAAAATTGTACCTGTGATCAAAAATAAAAGTAACATAAAATAAAAATTGTTTATGTAGTTATAACTTTTGAATCGCAAATGATAATTTGATAGGTTTTCACTGAAAAAATTGCACACATTTAGCTTAAACTAATAACTCTTATAAATACATAATTTGAGTCATTTTCTCGCGATCGGACACTCTATTTTTCTTTTGCTTTTAATGGTCATTAATGCACTGATTTAAACTTAAAAAAAGACTTTAATGAGGAATGAGGAAAAGTCAAAAAATAATAACTTTAAGCAAATGGAAGTCCAAATCCCAACAATTTCAGAAAACGTACAACGTTTTATTGTAATCAAAACAAAAAATTATTTTATTTATCGAAAAAAATCATTTATTGATAATTGATTGTTGTTGATGTAAATTTAAGTTGAAATAGATTTAAATTGAACGAAAATATGCTATATATTGTAATTGAACACAAAGTTGCATAATATGTATATTAGAGATTCATAGCTGTTCTACAATAATTGGACGTTTGTTAAACCAATTGTGACAATTTGTTACTTGAAATAAACACTGTTATTGATTGTGCCTTATAAACACTGTTATAAAGTTTTCAACTGTTTAAGCAAAGATTTTCGGCCACAAAATCTAGTTTTTTAATATAAAGTTATTGCAATATTAGTTTAATGAAAATTTTTAACTTTATATTAATTACTCTAAATTGCTTAAATTAAAAAGAGTACACATATAATTATAGTTGACGATCCATTGTGTTAATCTCAACGAATAAAGTTAATAATATGTTGATTTAAACTTAAATAAACATAAAACACTAAAACAAAATTTTGCTCAGAAAATAAATACTTTATTATAGCCATTTGTTAAAATGTTTACCGCATCGATATGGGCAATACATTTTTTAAAATTTATATTTCGTTGACAAGCGCAGTAAAATGAAATTAATTATTAAAAATATTTTATTGCTGCAATCATCACCGTAACTATAAGTAGGTATTTAAGTGAAAAGTTTACGTTTTAGGTTTTTTCTAAATTCAATTTTTTGACTGCTAACTCTACTGCTATTAATTTTACTGATATTTTGGTTTCCTTTCTTCTTGATATTTAATGCGTTAACTATCTGCCTAAAAATGACAATTGACAAAAGTATAATCAGTTAAAAATATGACAGAAACTATAAAGTGAGGGCTAATGAATGCTTAATCAAAACAGGGATAATAAATTTAAACTTTCAATACATTCAGGTAATAGTGTTCAAACTTGTTATTGAAATCTAACTTTACAGCTTTGTCTTGAGAGAGAGAGAGAGAGCGTCCGCCCTCGTCCTATAGATACACCTGTATTACACACCACCTCACACCGCAATATTACTGGAGTTACTTAAAATTTTAATATCTATTTTGGTTATCATTCGTTAGCAGTTCGTTTACCATATTGAATAAGAAGTTAGCAATTTTTAGTAAAGGTACAGTCAGAAAAAAGTCAAGTAATGCTTCTTCAAAAATGATGCAAAATTTATAAGTTTTGGTTTTATAGAAAAACCTAAACAGTATATAATAATAGCACACAAAAGTATTGAGTTGAGTGGGAATGGATATTTCAGAGCCACCAGTACCGCATACAGCGGCACACACTGCACAGCAGTACTCTTCAGACACATTATCGTCCGAACAGTTAGAACACAGAGAATGCTTTAATTGTCACATCACGTACACACCGTTGTGGCGTCGTTACGGTGTCGATCAGTTTCTTTGCAACGCTTGCGGTCTTTACCAGCGGGTGAACGGAACTCACCGGCCATTAGTGCGTAATGTCCGCAAACTGTCATCAACTACTCGTCGAGTGGGTCTCACGTGTGCCAATTGTCACACTAAAACTACTTCGATGTGGAGAAGAAATTCTGTGGGCGATTCTGTTTGCAACGCTTGCGGTCTTTATTTTCGTCTGAATGGCGTTAATAGACCTCCCTCTATGAGAAAAGAGTCGATTAGAACCCGAAAACGAAGAACAAGACCACCTGTTCCGTATACGCATTATGGAGCTGCAGCTTCTGGTGTTATTACTCACGAAGAAGTATCAACGAGATCATCACCCACTATGAATGAAACTCAAAGAACAATGAATTACCCATTGCATTATCCAGCACTGTCTTCAAGTAAGATTTTGTTTCTATCTTTTTAATATTAAACGGTATGAATTAAGAAATTATTGAAAATCTTTCAATTTGTCTTTCAAAGCTGTGATCAGCTACATATAAATTTATAAGATATAAGTTAATTAAATATTTTAATGATCACAGTTAAAAAAAATTAGCTTATATAATCTTTTTGTCAGAGATGATTTCTAAACTAAAATAATACCATTTAAATAGATATGTAAATGTTAGTTAACTAAAGTTTTGTTTTTGGTATAAAGTTGTCTATAAATTTCAATTGTATTCTACTAAATTTTATCAGATTAAGTAAATAAATCAAATGGTATATCTAAAAACTATTTATATGATAAAATAGAAGTACATTAATTGTTTATAAAGTTTTATACATTGTTTGTTGAAAAAATTTAGTGTTAAAAGTGTGCGCTAAAACACCTCCAATGATACCAACAAAAAATTCGGTTAACGAAATGGCTAGTATTTGCTGCCTGTTTTATACCCCATTAACGAGATAAGCTTTCAATTTTGTAATTTTATATTAGTATTTATCATTACTAATCACAATTTATTACGTTGTAGTATCCTATAAACATCTTTTCCTATAAAAAAATTTTCATTTTAAAAATGATTCTATTTTCGTATACTACTAGATAACGACGGATCACTAGAATCAACACTGTATACTACTCCTTACCATCAATCACTCGAATCACTTCGAATCAATTCGCTCAATTACTACCACCATCACAATCATAACGGTTATCACATCAGTAATTACGCGCCACGATTTCCAATCGTTACGAGTTATAATGCGCACTACTATAACCCAGAACCAGAACCACCTAAACTCTTACCTTTTCCGACGCAAAGATGCTTTATTGATAATTGTGGTGATCCTCCACATCATCCACCGAGTTATGAAACTCAAGACAATTTTCGTCATTCAGAAGCAGCGGATGAACAAAAGTTTGCGCCGCACAGTGACGATCACACTGTACCGCCACCTCAATCATCAACACCGCCTCCATTAACAATTGATATGTCAGTATCATTAAATCGCGGTCAGTACTGGTGGTAATCAGTATTAATTAACAATTATTATCGATAAGATCTGCATTTACATGTAACAGCAGCATAAAAATATGATACCTTTTATAATAAATTGATTACTGAAAGTTTTCACGGAATAAAGATAACACTTGTTGTGTTGGTTACTAAAAGTTATAGTTTGATGACTCTTGTCTGTATATTTATTATAACGTTAGCATTGCGTTGTATATTGACTGGATTTTTATGAAAATTTCGTTTTTTTATTCATCTACAAAACTTTACTCATAGCCCAAGTTTTTTTTTGGTATAATAAACATGCGTGTAAAAACTTGTATTTCGTTAGAAGAATAAAATATCGATCACAAGTTTATGCAAATCATTTCATTAAACTATAGTAAATCTTGTTGCTCTCCCACAAGT
>JAQIVF010001725.1:0-12988 GCA_034698365.1 Steganacarus magnus | reverse complement strand
ATAGTAATGTAGTAATAGATTAGGCCTGAAGGTAACTACAATAGTAATACGGTATAAACACAACAAATAAATTTGAAAAGTCACTGAGTCTTTTTGGTGCCTTCAGGTAACTACGATCACTACAAGCCTGAAGCGTCCAAAACAACTGGCATCGCTCAACATAGCAAAATGGATATGTGGATATGTGTGGATACGCTCCAATGGTGAAGCGAAATCCAGTCCCGTTTCTTTTGTCTACTGTTGTTGAGAATAACTTCAAATCAAGCCAAAACACCAGCCAAAGGCTCCGCTACAAGAAACATGGACCAAAGCAAAGGTACCATCACTAACAGGAACCTGAATGGCCACTTACTTGTGTTGCTTTCCAGTAATCCCCCTCAACACTGATTGCTCTCCCCATTTGGCAAATACCTGTAGAACCGGTCCCCTCAGGCATCATTACAGCGAAATTCCACATCTCAAACATTTTACATCACCTGTTTTCATATCTTAAGCTCAATTGCCTTCGCTTTGCACACACTATTCAGATACAGGTTTTTAAACTAAGAGTCTTCAAATTACTGGAAGCGTTCCTCCCCTGCATCTCAAACTTGAAGCATTCCTTGCTTAGTACAGAGTAGATGTCGTCTATAACAGGTATCTGCCAGTATCTCTACTCAAAATATATACCTTAAGTCTCCTCCCTATATAACTCAAGTACTCAAGTGTGTACTGAGTGTTTGCACGCAAATAGAGACACAGCTAACACTAACTAAAAAATTTTCAAGGCTTCAAATCTAAGGATTTAAGTTTTGTTTTAAATCACTTTTTTAAAACAAAGTTTATTTAAAAGAATTGTATGCAAAATTGCTTAAATCATATGAGTTTTGGTCCTCAATCTGAACTCTTAAGTTCATTTCTTGTTCATTCTTGGGTTCTTAAAAGTGGGCTTTAATATTCAGCTAATTATATTGCAAACTGTTAGTCCAATTAACAGAGTAGAAAAAACATAAAAATAGGCTAAAATGTCTGTATAGACTCGTTGCAATAATAGTTTAAATTTAGTTTTAAGATATAAAGCAATATGAAAAGCAATTTAACTTTTGTTAGGGATATTACTATAAGAACATTAATGATCAGACAGTAGTGTAATAAGAAAATTTCTGTTAACTAATAATTAGATGTACACGATTTAAAAAGGTTTCACATTCCAATTTATGAAAATAAAATTTCTTAAATTAGAAATAAAGTAAGAAATAGAAAACAAGAAATATGAGTTCAATTCCTTTATTGTTGACTTATCTTAGCTAGAGTATAATTAGCTTAAGACACTTAAATTACAAAAAAATACATTGGTAATTATCTTCACTCTTATAAGTATCAGTTTGACCCCTAAATTTAAGTTTTGTGAGAATTCGTAATTCTTAGAATTGGATTATAACTGAAAAAATTTGCATTCAAAACACGAAAATCACACACAATGCTTACTAACTTTAGTTTCGAATCTACGCTCAAAAGCAGAGCGAGTGTCAATTCTAGTGTAATCCTAATACCAAACTTGGAGTTGTAATTTGTTTATTCATTTTACTATTCACTTTATTAAAATATATTATTCTCAGCAATTTTTGTTTTAGTTGGAGAAATATTCTTTAAAGCTTTAGATGTGATTACAATTAAAGAATAAATTTTACAATATTACTGGATTTGTAATTATACTCAATATGGTATTACAGTATTAGTTTAATTATTACATACAATTAGTGAATAATACTGATTAAAAATCAAAACATTAACCTTAAAATTTTTTTGTGTTCAACTCTAAATTTTTTATTAACTATGTTAATCGATGGTAAATTAATTTTTTAAAATAAAAATTAAATTAAAACAAATTAAAATTACTGCCTTTTTTGTTTGATAATCTACAAGTGTTACTCTTGTAAATCGCAATCAAAAAATGGTACAAATGCTCATTTATTTTCAATTCAATGAAAACTTATAATCGATTAAACCTTTATGATACGATAAACATTTTAAAATTGAATATACAATATAATTCCATTATTCATTGATATTAAACTTCAATAAATTCGGTAAAATAGAGCAGTAAACTATTGTAGAGTTGTGTTAATGTCAATACTATACTCATATTTTGCCGAATAAAAAATACAATTATAAATGCTAGAGTATAAACATTAACTTTACCCAAAACTTATGGAAAATCTTTAATTAGAAATGTCAAAATTTTTATTGACTATAGAATTGAAACGATTAAACAGCTGAACGCTGAAAAATTCAATGCTCAGCTCCGCATCGAGCGCTGTGCATCACTACTAATTCTTTTATAAAACTGAACTAAATACTGATATTATTAAACTCTTTGTAATAAATAGATGTGTGAATTTCCGGTCAGAAAAATGTTAATTTTAGTTTTCGGTTGAAATTAAAGCCAAATTTTGGTTAAACTTTTCGATCGAATTTTTTGTAGGCATAGTTACTAAAACTCGAAAGTATTAAAGTTATATAGATTTATGAATTTTTTTGTTTCTGTGAGGAATTCAAAACAACGGATTTAAGAGACAAATTTTTCCTAATTTTGTCAAAATTATTAGGGATCTTAAAAACTCATTGGATTTAAACCGCAATTTTTCTTTTTCTCAAATTTCTAATTTCGGTCAAAAATTTTAACTTTTATAATCATTATTATAACTCAACTAACGTCTGAAAATGTCTTAACCGAAAGAATAAGATCTAAATAACCGAAATTTCACACACCTAGCAATAAATTGTAAAGATTAATATTGGATATTTTGGTAAGGTTTTCAATTTTTAATTGCTAATTGCATAATTTTAATTTTTATACTTTTTCGTTTAGTTTAAATGTACATTTTAGAAACTTTTTATTCAGTTTAATTAATGAGAATTTCAAGAATTGCGAGCCTATAATGCAGAATATTTATAAAATAAAATGTTATTCTCTAAAAATTCAAATCTATTAATGAAGTAACACACAGTATAAGTTAAGCGGTGATTTAATATCAAACATGCTTAAATCGTAAACACCACATTAAATACGATACTTTTCCATAAGAAAGTTAGTCTAAAAATTTTTACAATTAGTTTAGCAAAAGTTGTAAAGGTGTTTTGAACTGGGAATTGGATGGGAAATTAACTATTTAGAAAAATTTTAAGCGATCAAAGAATCTTCAAAAAAAATTTAAAAAGATTTTGCTTTTATTGTTTATGTTAATAGTATGAAAATAGTTTTCTATATAATGACTGTTTTTATTACACTGTTTGTCTATAAAAGTTTTCAAAGTAGTTTTTTAAAATAATACTTAATGTTCAAATAAGGAGCATATTTGCATTTTTAGCTCATTTTAGAACAATATCGAACAATATATTGTGGACACTTTCATTATAACAAAACGATTTTATTAGATCACTATCTATTTTGAGAGAACGATCTTATGGATTTGACAAAGTCTGTCCGTCTGTGTGTACGCATTGCTCTTAAGTCCAAGAAGTTTATCAATTCCTCGCAATACTTTATAACATAAAAGTTACAACTTAATAGTCTGAATAGTCGTCACTTTAGAATATTAATGAGTAACAATGCGCTGAATTAACAGTGATTAAAACCCTTTTTACACAATCCTAATACAAATTTAATTAATCCTAAGATAGTGAACTCTATTATAATTTTCCGGTCTTGTTTAATCATAAAATGGAAATTTATTGAATAATGAGGGATGAAAGTTAAATTTCACTAAAATCCTATAAATCCCTAAAAATTCTTAATAATGTAGTACGATTTATACCAATCTTTTTAAATCAGAAAATGCTTTTGTGAAACCATGAAAAATAGTACAGTATTGCTAGTTTGAAAAATTTTTAAGAATTTAATACTCAATTTAAATAATGCAATAATATTCAATATTTCTGTTTAATATTAATTTTTCTATAGATCACAATATCAAAGAATTGATTGCATTATATTTCCCATATTTTAAATGAGTAAAATATTTTAATTTGATCAACAACAGTGAAGTCAATCGAGTGAACTAAATTAATTCTTTTTAAAATTTTTTTACTTATCTCAAAAAAAATTAATAAGAAAAAACATTTCTATACAATATAAGTTCATAGTATTTTTTAAATGATTTAAGGCAAAAATATAAATTAAATTATATTACAATTTTATCATTTAAGTATAATTATATTCGTAAAAACATCGTTGGTATAAAAATGATAATTTTTCAAAGAATTTCGTACTTTTATTCAAATAATTTTAGGGACATTTTCTAAGATTTTACCAACAAAAAAATCTCTGTTCACAAAAAATATTTTACTGCTCGCATGTTAAAGTACTAAAATTATTAAAGATTTCATCCAATATAACAAATCCTGAGAAATTATATTAAGACTAAATATCCATTTTCAAACAAAAAATTAGTCTAAACTTGCGTTATTTATTTAAAATAACTAACTGTAAGTCTTTTAAATGCGAAACTCTTTTTTTTAAAACGGAAAAACTAAAATATTATAAATATTTCGATTTGTAACAATCATTGCACCGCTGATAACTATGGTTTAGAAAGATCTATCTTAGTCTTTTGGAAAATTTTTTACTAATACTGTATAATCCTGCTGATTAAAAGATGAGGTTTTAAACGAAAATTTGAAAATATTTGAATATTAAATAAAATTAGATAGATTGCTCGTTTAATCGGATAATCGTTTAAAACTTTTCCTAAATTTTCTGTTTTAGTTCGGAGTATGATTAATTAAATAAAAACAAATTTGTATTAGTGATTTAGGAGGATAATCTATGAGTCACACATAAAGAAAAATTATAATTAAATTATAATACCATAAATTAAGTACATAAAGGTGTTATGGGTTAAACGCAAAACAAGCATTACTAAATAATTAATATTAAATTATTTTTAAAATGAATTCAGTTGTTTCTCTACAGTACTTAAGCTAATCTTTTCCAATATGAATATACCTTTTGGAATGTCTATGAATTTATTTATTTATTTCAAACATCCGATAAACTACACAAAATTTTAGAAGATTATCTACACAAGAAATTTCACTAAATTATCGCCTAAATTATTAAATTTTAAAATTAAAACTAGGCTTCCCTGAGAAATATAGGACTGCCTGAAATTTTTCAGAAATACGTTGAAAACATAAAAAATCAATGCGTATTTTTCTAGAAAATAATTTTCAAAATGCTCTGAAAATAATTTTAATAAAAGAATTTTTGAGAATAAAAGTAAAAGTAAAAGTAAAAAGTGAAATACTAAAATCTACTAAATTTATAGATTAGCAAATGAAAAATCAAGAAAGAAAAATAGTGTAATTATACTTAATAAAAGCAGCTCGTAAGCAGTGAAATAAGCAACGATCAACACATTTTGAGCTCACAGTCGCGCTCTAAATTTAGCTGTACATCAAAATAAAACTCGCGCTTACGCTTAGAAAAATTAAAGGCACGACGACGTGATTTGAGGGCACCTGAGCATCAGTAAATAGTGAGGTATAATATTATACAAAACTTGAAGTTATAGTTTACTCATTTCTAAGAAATAATAGCAATGATTATTTTGAATTAGAAAATTATTTTTCAATTATAAGCACACTTAAAGATATCAAGTTTGACACAATTCTATTCAATTAATTTTGTGTTATTATTCTATGCTAAATTTTTTTATTTGATTCCATTTGAAAGCATTATAAATTAAAATTCTAATAGATTATACGATTTTCCTCGAGAATCAAAATATCAGTAGTAACTATTCATTGTCTGAAAATATTAGTTAAAAAATATTAAAAATATAAATGTTGAAAGCGATTAGAGTGAGTTCTCGGAACGGAACGTCGGGACACTCGCTCTCACTCACTTCAAGGTCGTTAAATATCAACGCTCGACTCTAGAGCTAAGGTAATCTGAAAAATAGATACATATAACGAAAATTCGAAACGTTAACTAAAACAATATATAATGGTTCATAAACACCATCGTTAATGTAATTTGATTCCTCCCTTGAATATCAATAACTAATGCTATGCAATAATGGGCAGAACTTAATGGGATGCTGCAGAGCTACCACATAATTTTGATGTATTTTGCTCGCAAAAATGTGTTTACAACCTATTATTATAAAAGAGAGGTGGAGAGAAATTTTTTGATTGAATACCTTTGATTACATAGTATATGATACATAAAAATTATAAGCACATTAAACGAACTATAGAAATCATTTCCGGATAAATTATTACCAGCAAAAACAGGTGCATCTCATTTTCTCGGCTCTCATTATCCATTTTTAGATACTGATAATTTTGGCGGTTCGCATAAATTTACATAATACATATAATACACTTATTCTACACTTTATAGTACACCTACCAATGTTGTTGCCGTTCCCGCTGGCGAATCTGTCCGCAACATCTTCTATGCCGATACTACCGATACGCTTATACTGCTGTTTGCCAATGCAAACCGATCACTAATATATATATATATATAATCTATTTGCTGCAACAAACAAACTTATGCACACCTTTTCGTCCAAATAGAATCTATCACTGCTATACTAAAGAGTAGATTCATTTCAATTCTTCACTTCACAAGACTTTGCAACAAAACACTTTTTCAAATTATCCAAAAATGTTTCATTTTGAACTTAAAAAATATATTGATTCGAAGTACATTAAATTGTATATTAAAATATTAATCTAATTAACTAACGTTGTTTGACAAATATATCAAAACTTGTTTGATATTCGAATCACATGAATGGTATCCAGTATTTGAAACAATGAATCATGTGCAACACATTTGAGGCACAAAAACAACAAACAGCATTCAAAAGAAATAAGAATGAAAACTTTACAGACTTTTACAGCGCTAACAGTGCAAGACAGTGAGCATAGGAAGAAGCGAAGTCTTGCTGGCACGGGATGAGTGATGATGACACCCTATGGGTCTGTCCCATCCACTCATTCCCTATTAAGGAGGAGCCTCTTGTAATGATACTGCGATTAGTTTTACCAAAAAGAAATAACTTACGAACTTTAAGTGTGCGATTAAACGCAAAAATGTTACATCAGATGATATACAAGCAAAATACACTAAACTCACTAATGATTTATATTTAAATCATAATCTCCCAACAATTTTGTTTGGAAAATTTATTTTTTTGAATCGTCTAATAATTCTCAAAAATTGTAAAATATTAGATTAATAATAGAATATTAATTAGTATTTCTTCTTCTTCTACGATATAAATTATTGAAACGAAAATGTAAAGCAGAACAATTTATTTTCAAACCATTAAAGTCTATTAAAATTTAATCGTTAGTGCTTTTTAGTTTCGATGTTTTTTATTTTTATTTTTATTACCTCCAATTCATGGCAATAAAACAGAATGGGTTGGTCTCTATTTCTTAAGCATCAGTGAATACGTAAAACTGTTATACTGTATATGTTTAAAAATTGCATATTTATCTAATAATTTTTATTATTTCTTACGCGTTATATACAAAAAATGTTAATTGTTGCGCAATTGGTTCTCAGTTATAATTATCTCGTACTAAGTTTATGAGAATTTGGAAAAATGTATTTAAAAAAACTAATAAATCTTGATTTTTGTTTTACTGGCTTTTGTAAAGAATTTATTGTCAACGAATTTAAAGAAAACACAGTGCATGTTAAAAAATATTACTTTAATAGCTTGATATAAGATTTTAAAAATAGTTAACTGGATTGAAACCATTGAATTTTAATTAACACGTTATGTGTTATAGTGAAAAGTGTACAAATTGTTGTTGAAAATATGAATGCATATTTGTTGTAGACATATGAAAATTGTGATATTAAAATAATAACTATCTAATGAAAAGTGTATAATTGTTGAGATCATGTTAAGCTGTGACTCGATATTACATCAACAAAAAATTGTTAATCAAAGTCTCTATCCTGTTATACATTTAAAATGCTTGAAAAGCATTCAAATCTATAGCCTGTCTAAATTGCCCGAAGCAAACAACCTCCTTATCAAGCCTTGGAGCGGCTTTCTAGTAAACTAAATATTCTTCATACATAACACTGAAAAAAATCTAAAAACGCGGACACTCTAGAATGATAGTGTCAGTTAGATAATATACTATACGTAAAGTTTACTACTTGTTGCTATACATTAAATTGTGACTAAATAAAATAAGTTGACAGTAAATTTGAAATAAATTATTAAATATTATAAAAATCTGCGACATTAAATATATTGTAATTTTCGGAAATAATATAGATTTTAATTTTAATGCAACGCGCAAAACATACGTTCTGTTTTTTTTTGTTTTTAGGTTTTCAAGACTTGGTCTCTACAAAAAGATTATTAAAAAAATATTATTTACTTTTTATTTTACAAAAAAAAGCAAAACAAAACTCAAAATAAAAAACATAATATTCATTCATAATTTTTTTTATTTCAAAAACTATGATGCAATTAAGAATATGCATAAAAAATTAAAAAGTTTTTCTTAATTTATATCATTATAGAGAACTTTTTAGTGGTGAATTTTTTAAAATTATTTAATTAGTTTAATTCAATGTAAGCAATTTTAGTTTTGAAGTTTATAACGTCAACACAATTTAAACATGTGTTTAAAAAAAAGAGTTCAATAAATTTATTTAAACACTTTTTCGTAGTAATATTTTTTAAAATTAGCGAAAAAAATAATTTAATTTATTTACAACCTTTTTTCGGATTTGTGATTATCATAAAAAATTAATTCTAGAAAATCTTTAACATAATTTTGTAAATATAAATCAATTAAATAAGTGTAAATTGATACAACAGCAAGTTCTTAATAAAATTTATTCGGTTTTTGTTTTTAACTAAAAAACTAATCGATAATATTTATGATTTAAATCATTATTTATTTAAAGTAAATTTGTTTGAATTTTCTATAAAAGTCTTAAGTGTAAGCACACGGATGATCGCATAATGTCCAACTCATGACTAATTAAACCGGAAAAGAATGGGAGAGAGAGAGAGAGAGAGAGAGAACACGAATGAAGTACGAAAAATACGGCTATGCAATAAAAAATTAAACTAAAATATAGTTTATTTTCAATATTTATGATGCACAGTAACATGCGTTTATCGAGTATGTGAGTATGTGATGTACTCTAAAATGTATCACTGGATTTTCCTGTATTTCACACAGAGTAGAGCAACTAACTTCTAACTGCTAACTGCTAACTGGTAAATGTCGATTCAGTCCAATGTACTGCGCAATCAAGTAAATTGCCGCCAAATTGTTAATCATTAAGGAAGCGATGCGTGTAGAGGTGACTGCGTAGAGAACTGTTGATTAACAAATAAAGTTCACTACTAACTAATATTGTTTATTTTTCTATACTTTTACTGAAGTTACGAACATATTTAATATATTCGAATACATGTTTACCGAAAGTTTGATCTGAAAGATATCACTTTAAAGATATGTTTGCTATAGAGTACTATTCATAATTTGTTTGCACGACAGTGCTTCGACATTCAAACTGGTTTTTCTGTCTAAAAATTTTGAATAGATGTTATTAAGGAAATTATATCCAATAAATAAATTCCTATTTTTATTTACTGGATAACATTTTATCGCAAGTATTTTATCGGGAAAAATTTTTTCATGCCTTAAAATAAACTAATTAAGCAAAATAATACTAAAATTCAAAGAATTGTTGTTATAAATTAATGATTCGTAATTAATAAATAAAAATAATCACTAGAAATAATCTTACAGTATTACAGTATTAATAGCATCAATATAAAAATAATTTAAATATTGTTATACTGTATAGTGTAAATATCGAAACATTATCGCCACATTTAAAATGGATTTTATGTGAATAAGTTTAGAGCTGACGTGAAATTGCCAGTCTTATAAAAAAAAGTAGATAAATGCGTGACTAAATTGTTGCTCTTAGCTTATAATACGCAAAAAATACGACTTTCTTCTGCATTGTATATAATTGTATGAATAGTCTGTGAATTTTATTCCTATTTTATGTTACTTTTTAAGTTAATTTTATGCAATAATTTTATGTATAATACAATAATTTAAATATTTAATTTCAATTTGTACAATTATTTACTTTCAAAATTATATCTATTAGATCTAAACTATTGTCACACTCGTTGCACGAATATTTGAACCGTAAAGTTTGCTTTTGCATATATAAATGTATTGTTATTTCGAATGATTTAACGAAAGCATTTAATAATGTAATATAATTGGCAATGCATTACAATAATAAACGCAAACTTAGACCCAACTATAAGGACACATAGTGATAAAATTTTGTGTTTATCATAATGTGCACGAATATTGCGTTTAACGTAAGTTAGAATCACTGATCCGCAGCTAATGTTAGTTCAATAAATAGTAAGTTAAATGTAGAACTGAAGTGACCATAATTTTATACTATCGGCTCTACAATCAATGATATTTCTATCATTATTGTCTTGAAAAAAAAGAAAATTCAGGTACAAAGGAAAAGATTCTAAGAGGTAAACATTTTATAGCTTAAACGCAGAGCGAACAGAAAGGCAATATTCTTGTCACACCATTAATGAGTAATAGCCCGTTCGCCCCATTCCTTCCTTAAGTTTTCTTAGGAATGTGGCGCTAACGCACTTTATTTCGAGATTTTCACTAAGATTTTAATAGAGCTGACAGACCACTCTTTGGTCAAGAAAGGTATAGTAAAGTCAAAATATAGGGAAAACGATTTCAGTTTAAAGCTTAGAGAATTGGTTGAACGATAAACAGTAGAATGAAAAAAGTTTTTAAAAAATAAATTTAGAATTAAAATGAAAAGCTCTAATTTAATAATTTTATCATAGATAAAAATTAAACGGTTTAATAATTATTAATTAAATATAGAATTTTTAAATTCTAAAATTATGATAATAATGATTTTAAATAGAAAATAACATTACTGGCTTAATAGAATACTAGAGAATAAAATTATAAACCCTCACCAAAAGCACTGATACAAATATTTTATTTATTGATCATTTTGTACATACAAAAATAATAATAATTGTGAATTGTTTGGTGATATTAAATAAAGGAGATAAATTTTAATTGATATAAAGTAAAATTTTTTTTAAATAAATAAACTTATCTATTGACAAATTTTATACCGAATAATTTTTTTGGGAATTTTTAAAATTGAATATTTTTTAAAATAATTATTTATTTGAATTTTTAGCTTAAAAATCCTTTGAACCGGTCCTATAATAGAGAGACCTTATATTTACATGAAAATGAAATCTAAAAGTTTAATTTTAAAAATTACAAAGTGAAAAATTATTTAAATTACAAACTTATTTGTCAAAGTTCATAGTTTAATCAAAAATTCTTTTATTTTTTTATTTAAATTATCTTTTACCATTCGGTAATTTATGCGATAGAAAGCTCGCAAAAAAATCGGTATATCAATCTTCGATGTTAGTGTTGGATACCAAGGGGAACATCCTATAAGTCATTAAGAGAGTACTACATGCAGAGAGTAGTTGAAAATATCTTCAAAATGTCATTCAGTCATTTAAGAAAATTGAAATTTTTAGTGACACTATGTTAAAAAAACTCTTTACTGATATCATCATAAATGATGGGTAAAATGCATTGTCAATGAAATTCACAATCAAATACTTTATTATACGCGTAATTGATTTTTTCGTATCATTAGCTGTTTCATATAATTAGAATAAATATATCATTTTTTAAACAGTTGGCTTTTTGTCTGCAAATATTGAAAGATGCAAAATAATAATAAAGTTGAATACAACCAAATTGCAACCGAGAAATAAGGAAGTTATTTTAGAAATTTTACATAAATAACGAGGCTATAAGTCTAATATTTTATAACATTTGCAAATATGTATATTAATTTTAATAAGAAGACAGCCTTTATGCTAAACAACATCATATGTTAATGAAAAAAGGTAAACATTAATGACTTGTTATTTCGTTTCGTTGCTTATAGGTAACATAAACCAGTGATTTGGTTCAATGCCCTAACTTAGCATTATTTTACTAAAAAAGCTCGAAAAGTAGTCAAAGCTATAACCTGCCTAAAATGCATGCGGCAAACAACCTCCTTATCAGAACTTTAGAGCGGCTTTTCTACTAAACTTAATATTCTTCATACATAACACTGTAAAAACCTAAAAAGCGGACACACTCTAGAATGATAGTGTCAGTTAGATAATATACTATGCCTTATACTTTAAACTTAAATCAAATAAGTATTTTTCTAAATTTATTCAAAAATATTATTTTAAAATATGAGACAATGAATATTTCACTCAAAATCAAGTGTGTTTTGCTAAATGAATATTTTGTTTATGGCGCACTTTACCGCTCTTAACGCGAGATTAATTAATTTACTAATTTTATAATGAATTCACTTTTAATAAATTAATTTTAAAAAGTCACAAAAAAACATAAATAAGAGTATTTTTGATATGCACTTAGAATAGTAAATCCTGAACATTTTTGACAAATATTTTGTATGCTAAACTTTTTTTTTGGTTAAATTTTTTGTATTTTTGTATTTTGCTCTTTTTATTATTTAAATCAATATTTATTTACACGCAATACAATATTAGTATATTATTTGTTATTTTAAGTAATACTCGAGTAACGCGTACAGTAACTGCAAATTTTTTAATTTAAATAAAGTTTGGAAATTTAGTAAAATATTTGCATATTTTTTTATATCATTTAAAAATCAGATACAAGATTTAAATGAGGATTAGGCACAAGTTTAGACCCGATTTAGACACCAAATTCTAGATTAGGAAGTTAATGGTGACGTTAGACCAGATTGAAGTGCACTAAATCTATGTATAGTTTATACAGTAGTGTAGTTGTTCATAGCTTTACTCTCGTTATGAGCTTCACGTATGAAAATAACATTAATGGT
>JAQIVF010001724.1:0-12997 GCA_034698365.1 Steganacarus magnus | reverse complement strand
CAGCCAAACCATACCGATATATGTATTGAATCGAAATGTTCACATTTATGTATACCACTCCCAAACAGTACATATCGATGTGTCTGTCCAGATATGGCATATATTATTGGCACGCAATGCAATGAAAATGTAAGAAAATATTATTGCCTTTTGCTTAATTAGTGAATTACACACCCCTTAGCATATAACGCGCAACAATAAAAAAACATTTAAATCTTATTAAAAGTTAGAATTCAAAATTAAAACCTATTATTAGAGAAATAAAAATTTTATCATTGAAACTAAACTCAATTTAATATTGTAGGTGTCGGTCACACCCGAGAGAGAGAGAGAGAGAGAGAGAGAGAGAGAGAGAGAGAGAGGGAGAGAGAGAGATCGTTATTACTATATTAATAAGTGATTGTCAAAGAAATAGTAGAGATTAGAAATATTATTTTAACTAATTATCTCTAATATAAAGTAACACAAAAATTGGACAAATTTTATTTTGTGGGAATTTTTGCTACACATTATATTTTGAAAAATTTTAAATTTAAATTTAAATTATAAATAACAATGAGGATTAAATAGTAAAGAAAATATACAATTTTTTAAACGAACATAAAAAACTTTTTTAGAGTTTTAATTATTGAAAAATCCAGAGAGATATTAAACTTTTGTTTCTCTTACTATATAAGCAGAAAACTAATTTTTTTTCTCATAATAGACCAACATTTATAATGAAATAATGGTATTATACGTGAATCAAAGCAGAGTATCGGTTATCAATTTGAAAGCATTTTTTAATAATGAACTGGAAAAATCAGTGGCATTATTCGACAATGAAAATGGATATGTCTTTAATTTATATCATAGCATTGAAGCGAATTTAGTATTATGGACATCAGGATCTAATATCGAAGATTCAAATAAGAAAATCTTCGTTTCACCTTTAAATACGTTAGAATTAAACGGCACAAAACAGCTCATAGAAGGGTGTGATTCACTTCTTGGTTATGATTGGATTCATGAATTAATTTACATTAAAATCAATAACTCAATAGTTGTTTGTAATATCAATCGAATTGATATCCAATATATAATTGCACAAAATGATATAAAACAAAACATAACTAGCTTTGTTGTAAATCCGATTACCAGCCAAATATTTTGGAGTGAAGTTGAAACCGATCAATATTTTACTGATCGCGGAGTTATCGTGAGATCAAACCAAGACGGAACTAATATATCAGAGATAATCAATAAAAGGTTTGTTTCGCGACCCTATTCTCTAACTATTGATTACAACACTCAAAGATTATTATGGTTTGACAATGAGGTGATTAAGGTATCGGACTTTGATGGACAAAAGATTAAAGTTTTATTTCGTAGAAAATTTAAAAGCATATCCTCGATCAATGTATTTGAGCAATACTTATATTTTATTGCTTATGTGTACGATTCAAACGCCAGACATTTAATGCGATACACTATTAATAAATATTTCACTGAAAATCACAAAAGTTTTGTTCAGTTATTGTCATTGTCTGCAATAAGAGATTTTAAAATAGTAGATGCGAAACAACAGACAACAAATACAGTGAATCGATGTTTTCACTCTGAATGCACACATCTTTGTTTGCCACACTCTGTATCGCAATACCGATGCGTTTGTCCTGACAATCATTCAATTATAAGTGTGAAATGTGTTGAAAAAGTAAGTGTGAATACGTTTCATAGGATTAGGCTTACTTAACAATGTTTTGTATTATTTATTTAATAGATTGCATACATTACTTCGGATGATTCGAAGCAATTTCAAAATTTCGGAAAAACAATGTTTTTTATTATATTAGTTTTAACATCACTTCTAATATTATCAACAGTCAGTTTCAGTTACAGATATTTAAAAATTAAAAATAATAAACGTGTGGGAAATCATCAAATATCAGTGGAAAATGTTTTCGACGATACAACGTATGACATGATAAACACTTATGAAGCAATCAATTTTGATAATATAAATTTTAGTGAGAATAATGAAGAGATACTGGAATTGCTTCCGCGAACACAAAGTCATATATTATCAACTGATTAAATCTACAACGAAGAAAATGAACATAATTTTGAACCGAATTTACCGAAAAATAATTCTATATACGAACATTTCAATTATTGTGATCAATCCTTTGCAAGAAATTCTTTTCTAAATATTGAATTTTTTACAACAAATAAACAAATCCCATATTCTTTTATTTAATTTTTTAAAATAATTCAATATCTCAGCGAATTTTTAATGAAAGCCTTACATTAACATAAGTTGAGATATTGACAAGGTTTTATAAAATATTTCGACCAAAATTTCATTTTTCTTTTAGATTCGAAAGTTCAAAGTAGGGGTTAACTATAGATTTTAAAATTTTCAGGGAATGAATCAAAAGTCAAAGAGTTTTAGAGACAAATTTTAAATATTTTGTCCATAAATTACAATTTCTTTTACATATCGGATTAAAAATACATTTTTTAATTTTTTAAGTTTTAAAATGAAGGTTCATTTTACTCGGTTTTCCAATTGGGTAACCCTGAGCAGCACTCTTTTTTAAAGGTGTTCATGGTTTTGGTTAACCATGGAATAAACCAATGGATTGGATTGGATTGAGTTTTTTAAAATTTTATAGTTTTCAATGGTTTTTATTTTATCCAAAAACCAATAGATAAAACCACAAAACCGGTCAATTTTTTGATAAATAAATTGATTATATATGTTTGTTGAAAATTGTCGTTTAAATTCAATGAGTTTTTGCGACCCCATCTTAACTCTGGTCTAACCCGGATTTTAGCTATAGTAATAAATTAATATGCTATCAATTGTATTATATTATGTTATAATTGAAGAACTTAGTTGTATTTTTTTACTATTCTATGAACGCAATAATTCAAACCGACAATTGTAGATATAATCTTAATTAGTAGTGTCAGAAATGACACAAAAATTGATACCGATTCCACTGGAGGGTTAACAGAAAATGAATTGGAAATCAACGAACATCTGAAGAGATTTTACAAACATAACAACTGATAAATATCACAGAAACTCTTGATGCGATTTCATCAATTAGAAAAATTTTTACGGAAAATGATGAGCAAGAAAGTTGCTATGATTTAATTTAAGAACGAGGATTGCGGCACAGGAAGGACAGGACAAATGCTTAATTTCACAGCAAAGTCGAATACATGGGATATGTTATTGATGCTACTGGTGTTATTGATCGACGCAATACTCAAAGCTCCAAAGCCAACAAACGTTTCCGAATTGCGTGTATTTCTTGGACTCGTTAACTACTATGGGAATATGAATATATAGGATATGAATTATATTGGAAAACCATTGTTTAATTTACTTAAAGACAATGTCGAATGGCAATGGACAACAAAGCAAGAACTTACTACGTATTGCTATTACTTCAGACTCAACTTTAGCCATTATGACTCGAATCTTCCATTGATACTTGAAAGTGATGCATCTGGCATTGGTGTCGGATGTGCGTTAAGTCATAAATTACCGAATGGCGACATCAGACCTCTTGCATTCGCTTCTAATTCATTGTCAAAGGCAGAAATAAACTATTCTCAAATTGAAAGAGAAGCCTTGGCTATAATCTTTGGCTTCAAAAAGTTTCATAAATACCTTTTTGGTCGTTATTTCAGCATTGTTACTGATCATAAACCGCTTATTATTGTCTTGGGTCAGAAAGGTCATATATTTACATTATCTGCTTCACGTCTTCATCGTTGGTCAAATATTCTTCAATTATACGATTTTTCAATTTCATTTCGACCTACAAAAGAACATGCAAATGTCGATTATCTTTCGCGATTTCCGTTACCAATAACTGATGATCCATGCTTACCTAAACACATCTCAAATGTTTCAAATACTATTGATTTTCTCTTAGATGTTACTCCTTGTCCAGTTCCATACAAGCAAGTTCGTGAAAATACCAAAAAGGACAAACAAATAATCGAAGTCATTCGTCATTTACAGTCTGGATGGCCTTACGACAAGTGATTTAAGGATCGAATAAAAGCGTTTTTTAATCATAGCTTTGACCTCTCGTATTAAGATGGCTGTCTTTTGTTTGGATTACGTCTGGTAATTCCTACAAGTCTTCGAAAGCATTAGTGAAATAAGTTTAATGAAAATTTTATGAAAAATCAGTTTAATTTTAATTTTAAAATATTAATCACAATAATTTTAATTGAACACAGTGTTAATCACATTTTTGATTTTTTATTAAAATTGTCAACGTGCTGGCATAATAATGGTGCCAACCCGTCAATAACGCTTTAATCAGTGTCGTCATCGCTGTCACTGAGGATTTGAGCCCTCTTCCGACCTTTCTTTTTCTCACTCTTTTTTTCGTCGCCATTTCTGTTGAATTGCGCGTTGCCGCTTCTGCAATCTCATTGTCTCTCTCTTCTCTTCACTTTTTTCTCTCATCCCTCTTTTTTGCCGCTTTTTCTTTACGTGCCAGCTCGAGTCTCTTATTATACTATCTTCTTTCTCTGTCTCTCCGGGTCAGCCTCGCAAGAGCAATGACCCAAATGACAAGCAGTAGCGTATTTGGATTTCATCTCCTTTTTGCACAAAGGACAGAAATCTAAATAAATAAATAAATAATAAATTAGCACATGCTAGCATGTAAGCACATACTCTCGGTCTGCAGCGGCTGATTTCGCTTTTGATGCAGATGCTGGTGTTGCTTTCGCTGTGCGTGGCGGAGCAATTGGAGTTTGTGTTGGAGCAGTTGGAGCAGTTGGAGCAGTTGGAGCAGTTGGAGCAGTTGGAACAGTTGGAACAGTTAGAGTTGGTGGCGGAGCAAAAGAGGTTTACGGTTTCGTCACATCAGTTTCAGCACTCACGTCCATAATCGTGTCGGCATTAAATAGAGTTTGCCTACAAATAAAATAAAAGTTTGATAGCTCGTCCTGACACTTTCAATATTAATTAATTTAATAAATGAATAGAATTGAGTTGCACGTGCTAACATTCGCTAACATACCAGTTTTTCTGTATGCGACTTGTGCGTAGTCGTTGCTCTGATAGCTGAGCTTTTTGTGCTATGGTTTGATGTTTTGCGAGTTCAACTATCGCACCATCAATTCTTTAATTAATTTTACGCGCTCGTCACGAATCAGATCACGCTCCGACTCTATAACTTCGCTTTCAGCCTCAGCTTCGGAGCACGCTTCGTGCCATTTCTCGATTTCTTGATGAAGTGCGTCACACCTGAAAAGCGAAATTGAAATACAAATTAAATGTCAAAAAATAAATATAAATTTACGTGTTAGCATACACTTACCTCTCTTGTAATCCCTCGCGTGTCCACTCGTCGCTCATTATAATTATATTTATAACAATCCAATAAGTTGTTTTAAATAATCAATGTAATTGCAGTTAAATAATTTGATCACAAAAGAGACTTTGTTATTTTTTGTGCCGCAAAATTTTAAGTGTTGTCACGTGTCCTAAGAGAGGGCGCTCATTGTTGCTCACAGCATTGAATTGTACGTTAGCAAATTTATATAAATAAAACGTTAATTTTATTACAATATTATGTTTTAATTGAAGCACGAATTTTCATATATAAAAATTATTTTTACGGTCAATTATAATGACCTATGAACTATGACCTAAGGGGTATTGAACCACTAGAAAATAAGTCATTTTGTAGATTTTAAAAATTAATATAAGTAAATATTTTATGGATTAGAAAATATAAAATATTTTTTAATTTTAATTTTTAAATTAGTGGTTTAAATTCGCATAGTTTTTTTTATCCCTTTACCTTTTGACCAAAACTCAAAAAATTATCGATTATATTCGACGAGTTTTTAGCATATATGTATTCAATCGTGTGAGGGAATAGTGCTCCGCCTTAGGAAAGCAAAGCACTGCAATGTCAAGCTGTCAATTATTTTTCACTCACGAATGAATACAAGTATGGTTTTTAGTAAACGTGAAATTTTTTTTCAAAACTTAATTTTTAGGAAAACTAAATAAATTTATAAATATCGACGTTTATATCATATAAGAGTGAAAAAATAAAAAAATAAAAATAAATATTTTGATAGTTTTTAGTGAATATAATATAAAATATTTTGGTCTTGAATAATAAATATTTTTCCGCTCTTTAGTAATAATAAAGGCCACGAGGCTATACCCGCTTACTTTTGCATTTAGAACTGATTATACAACTAATGTGTTGCATGCAGTGGTTTATTACACTTAAACAGAATAAAAGTACAAATTCAGTTATATATACCTAGTTTTTATGTCTCGCTCTTTCCTGATCAATGATCAATGCTAAATATAAATTCATTATATGACATTCCAGTTATTTATAATTTTGTGAGAAATAAGTTATAAGCTTACGATAATCATTAATACGATCAATCAATTAAAATGTTAGAGTTTACTAAACAGTTTAAATATGAATATAAGTTACTGCCTTATATCCTCTTTTGTCATTTCCTAATATATATATATATATATATGATTTACTACTAAATTCTGGTTTTTCGAGAATAAAAATCCTTTATTTACTATATATTACATTCCAATACATACTCTATTCTATTAACTTCAGATAAACTGTATTTTATGAAGAATTTCATAGATAAATCGGATGTTTGATAGAGGAAATAAAAGACGAATTCGATAGAAAGGAAGTAAAAGTGTTTGACAACAGAAAAATTGAAGGTTTGACACCATATTTTCAAACTCGCTAAACCTCTAAGAGAGGGTCTATTATTATATAGATTCTCAATATTTTCAGGGGTCAAATCTCATTAGATTTTAGCGATAATTTTTCAAAACTCAACTTTTGGTAGGAAAGTGAGACTAAATTTAGAGATATTTTAGGGATGATTCAATCCAGTATAAGACCCCATTTCTGTGCAACTATTGTTTGACACACAACTACCATAATATTAGCAGTAAATGCGTGCACTGTTTCCTTTTAGGTTTAGCTTTACTTTTATGTCTTCAAATATAAATAATTAATATTATGTTTTTGATACCATTTCATTACATCATTATTAGAGTCTCAAAAAATAGCATTTATTGTATTAAAAATAGCGCTAATAATTGCTTTAAAATTTTGACAAAATAGAATTAAAAATAGCACTTATTTTTTAATAAAATATAAAAATAATCTTAATATTGAATTTTTTCTTGTTTTTGATAAATTTTTAAAACACAACTATTTAGAACTTTAGAATCTGTTAATAATAAATTTTCTAAAACTTCTCAATTTTAAGTGATTCAAACTCAAATACCATTTATAAGCTACTAAACTATAAAATAAAAAAATAGCAAATGCTATCAATTTGAGACTCTAATCATTATATTTATAAATTAAATAATGATAACATTTCAATAACATAAATACTGAATACTGAAAATAATGCGCTTAGTTTTTGTTGAAGTAGTAATAATTTTTATATTTTCTATAGACTTATCAATAAGTGAATATCCAGTGTTTATTTCGAAGAAAAAGGGGACATATAAAGTGGAATTTAGTAAACTTCTAATTTCTACGAATCAAACTACGATTCAAACTGAATTCCTTGTCAATGTTGATAGTTATAATCATTTAATAGATATTGAATTTTGTCTTAAAGACAATTCAATATTTCTATTGCACGACAATGGAATATCTCGAGTTAAAATGAATCCGGATTTTAATCAAATTGTTAGCACAGAAAAGATTCTGGTTGTGTTTAACACGAATTCAATGAGCTATGACTGGATTCACGACTTAATGTATTTTTCATTTGGAACTGAAATACATGTCATTAAAGTAAATGACAGCGAAATGCGATACGTTTTTAATACCACATCTGATGTTTGGAGAAAATTAGCGGTAAATCCGATCGAAATGTTTATACTGTGGACAAATAATGCACAGATTATTAAAGCTAATCTCGACGAAAGTGATTCGAAAGTGCTTTATGCTAACGATATTGGAAATATTAATTACATAGCAATTGATTTTGTATCCAATAGAATTTGCTTCTCGAGTTATGGCAAACTTTTTATTATTGATTATTCCGGCAATAATGCGCAGAATTTCGACACCATTGATAGAGTTGCAGATTTAGACACATTTGGATACTTGTTATTTTATCGCGCATCCTATGATGTGGTTTTCGCCATAAATACAATGGCGAATAACTCTGTATCCGAATTAAGCAATACTGCCGAAGTGCATATATTTCGTGTAATGCATTCATCACTGCAACCAAATCACACCGATATATGCGTTGAGTCTCAATGTTCGCATTTATGTATTGCACGCAATAATAACACTTATCGCTGTGTCTGTCCTAATAAAAAGTATTACCAAAGACTTCAATGCCATGAAAATGTGAGTAAAATCTTTTTAAGCATTAATGAAAATTAAATAAATATTAGAAAAAAAAGGTTCCGCAAACACATCTTTTGATATTTTTTTTTGCTATGTTTAATAAATCTTACGAGAGAATATCCTTCGGCGAATATTATACTGAATTCGACCAAACAAATTTTATTTGATAAAGGGTTTGAATAAATACCCTAACGTTACATCAAAAAGAAATTTCGGAAAAGAGTCGACAGGAGGGTTGTGACGGGGAATTAAATTTTTTGTCTCCCATTTTTAGTTTGCCCGCTACCTGTCTAACTGTCACCCTAATCGTTAGTAATCTCAACAAAAACCCCATCTCTGATTATCATAGTTACCCAAAAGATTGTAATAACAGTTTAGTCACACTAATGAAAATATTTGATTAAAGACATTTGACGGATTTTTGAATGTATTCTAAAAAAAGAAATAATAAAACTATATAATTTATTTATAACTAAAGCGCGGAAAAATATTTATTATTCAAGACCAAAATATTTTATATTATAATTACTAAAAACTATCAAAATATTTATTTATATTTTTTTTATTTTTTCACTCTTAAATTTTATAAACGTCGATATTTATAAATTTATTTAGTTTTCCTAAAAATAAAGTTTTGAAAAAAATTTCACTGTTACTAAAAACTCGTCGAATATAATCGATAATTTTTTGAGTTTTGGTCAAAAGGTAGAGTCTCAAAAACTATGCGAATTTAAACGACAATTTTGAAAAATTCTTAAAATATTCAAAAATAATTTATAATTTCTTATCCATAAAATGTTTATTTAGATTAATTTTTAAAATCTACAAAATGACTTATTTTCTAGTGGTTCACTACCCCTTAAGTTCATAGATAATTATAATTGACCGCAAAAATAATTTTTATATATGAAAATCCGTGCTTTATTTATAACAGACAAACATTTATAACAATACAATGGTATTATATTGGGATCAGAATGGAGTTTCGATTGTAAAATGGAAATCATTTATAAATAATGATTTTAAAAACTCCACGTTAATCGCTAACAAAGAATTCAATGTCAACGAATTATATTATAGCATCGATGCGAACCTAATATTGTGGTCGTTTCGTGGAAACGATTGTTTAGAGCGCGATAAGATAGTGGTGTCACCTTTAAATAGAACTGCAAAGAATTTGTTAGAAATAAACCACACAAAAATACTGTTAGATTTAGTTGATTGCTATACATATCTTGGCTATGATTGGATTCATAATTTAATTTACGTTGAAATCAATAGATCCATAGTAGTTATTAATGTAAATCGTACTGATATTCGGTATAAAATTACAAACCAAACGACTACAACCAGTTCTCTTGCGGTGAATCCAATCGATAGCATAATATTTTGGATTCAAAAGATAGAGAGAGCGCGCGGAGTGATAATGAGAGCCAATCAGGACGGAAGTAATCGATTGAAAATAATTGATTATCTTTTGAAACCGCGTTCACTAAATATTGATTACTACTCTAAGCGATTAATATGGTATGATTTCGATAAATATAGGATCGAGTCTTCCGACTTTTTCGGTCAAAATATTAAAGTTTTACTGCAAACATCAACATTTAATAATGTTTTTTCGATCAATGTATTCGAAAGATATCTGTATTTTATGATAAGTACCGATGAGGCGTACAAATTACTCCGATATACTTTTAATGACCGTAACGACGAACACACGGAAGAGTTGTATGAGTTATCGCGAGACTATGGAATAGATTTTAAAATAATAGATTCTGGTCAACAGCCGATAAATACAGCGAATCGATGTTTAAAGTCTGAATGCACTCATCTTTGTTTGCCGCACTCTGTATCGCAATACCGGTGTGTTTGTCCGCACAGTCATTCAATATTAAGTGCGAAATGTGTTGAAAGAGTAAGCAATTGTGTTTTTTAACTTTTGAAAACAACATTTAATAAACTGTTATTTTATTTAATAGATTGGAAACATTACTTCAGATGATTTGAAAACATTTCAAAGCACACAACAAACAAATACAATCCGAACATTCGTGATCACAATTGCGATTTTAATAGCACTACTAATAGTATTGATATTTATTATATCATACAGATATTTCAAAAATATCAGTAATAATAATAGTAAACCAATTTCGAGCGTGAAAACGAAAGAAAAATCTTTTGAAAATATTTATGAAGATGTTAGTGATGAGAATTGTAATTATGAAGCGATAAATTTTGATGAAATTAATTGTGAAGAGAATTATGATAGAGTTTTAGAAAACAGAACATACACTGAGATCTCAGCACCGGTTGACGAACAAAATGAAATTCAAACGCAATACATTCAAATGAAATCAATGATTCTTTAAAAGTTGTAAACTATTAATAAATTTGATTTTAGTGTAAGGTTTAGAAGTTTTTTTCCCACTTTCTATCTATACATTGAAACTGTCTATTAGAGACGAGTATCGGTTAAAAGTTAAGAATCTTCTTTAACTCTTAAAATTTTTCTATTAATTAAATAGATTAGCTTAAAATATCATTAGTAAAGAATTTTTAATTAAATGATAATTATAAATAGGTTTTTAACACAAAGTAATTTTTTAACCTATAGCCAGTATTATTTTATGAGTTTATAATCTAGAATATATATATATAATAAACCTAATTATAAACTTATAATTATATTCTAAATTGCGAAAATACTAATACACTTTTGATTAGTTAGTAAAGTGTAATAAATAAAACATTATATTTATATCAATACAGTATAAAATAAGGACGCGATGTTTATGACATTTATTCACATAAGACATTGACATTAATTCGCATTTTGTATTGATAAGGCAATGGAGTAGACTATAAATCTTTTCAAATTTTTAGGCCCGAGCCCGACATCGGCCCGTCATGTTGAAGCCCGGCTCGGCCCGTGCCGGATTATTTTTGAGATTACTAAGTCTGGCCCGGCCCCTACGCGATACAAATTCATTAATTAAATTTATAAAAAAATTCGTTTTCTTTAAAAACTTTCATGTAATTATGAAAATTAATGTAAAGTCACTGCTTATTTGCAATAATAGAGCACAAGTATTGATAAAAAATTTCGATTCTCAGCCCGAGCCCGGCCCGTCCCGAGGAACACGATTGGGGCCCGCGGGGCCCGATCTATAGTCTACAATGGAGTACGCCATTGCGAAACATGTATTTAAATTGATTATTAAAATATCAACACTGCCAAAATAATAAAATTCTCAAGTAAGAAATAATTTTATTAATTTAGTTTTATATATAAAAAGATTAGCTCATCTTAGAACTCAGTGTGGTTTATGAGGTAGAACTAGAAAACTAAGAATCTATTCAATTCAGATTCAGTTATACTTTACTAATTACTAGAATTAACACCACATTCAGTAAACTAGTGCTAATTTATTTCCTTTATCTAATTTGATACCATATCTCAATTTGTGGTTAAAAGTAGTATAATGTTATAAATGAAAATACTCATAATAGAAAATAAATAAAATCAATTTTTGGTCAACATTTTTATTAATAATTTAGAAAAAACTGAATCATAACACAGTTTTTAATATATTTGCCAAATAAATATTAAAATACATTGAAACACCAAAACAAAGAAAATAATAATAATAATAATAATAACATAATTATAGAAATAACCCAAAATAAAAACAATAATAATAAGACCCCATTGATATTTTGTTAAATCCAAAATATTCATGTAACAAGAATTTAGAAAAATGCATTTAATGAGAAATTATATAAAGAAATAAAGCTATTTTTAAGCATATTTACGGATAAAATCTTAAAAGAAACGCTACTAATAAAATCTCAAAATGATTATTCCTTATAAAAAATCTATATTTGAAAATTTATTGTTTAGACTACCTGTTTTTGGGATAAAATCAGTAAAAATTGTCGCTGAAATTTATTATACTATTCCCTAGGAATTTAAAAAATTTATTCAATTTATCTTGTCCTAGAAAATTAAGAGTCGTTAGCAGTATTTTAAAGGATTAGTTAATAAAAAAAACAATAAAATATATAAATATTTCAAACAATATAGCAAAAAAATAAGAATTTGTTTTAACAAATAATCAGGGGTCTAAAAATAATTTTAGAAACAAGCCATTAGAAAATAATAATGATAATTATTGAAATAACCCATAACCAGAAATAATAAATATTATAATTATAGAAATAACCCATAAATAAAAATAATAGTAATTAATTTGTTAATTCCATTGAAAATAATAGATTAATGCATAAAATTCGTTAATTAATAACTGGAAGAAAGGATAAGCAATAATCGGTTATTTGCATGAAACTATTATTGAATTAACCGTTTGTTGAGTTATAGTGTATATACCGTTCAATACTGGACCAGAGGTTTTGTGAGATTGCAGTTGTTTACCGAAACAATCGGTGAGATGCTCGTGGCTTATACTAACATCAATGATAAATAGATGAGTGAGAGAGAAGTTATCGAGAGTAACGAAATCAAATCTTAAATGCTTTACTTTCACATCTTCTAGGATTACATTTTTAGCCTCAGTATTCGA
>JAQIVF010001723.1:0-13006 GCA_034698365.1 Steganacarus magnus | reverse complement strand
CTCAGCCTCTAAGACCTTTTTAAAAGGAAATTATTATGTTTTTAAACAATCGTTAATTAACGATTTTCAATTCCCTACTTATTACTATTGAAATTTGGTATACCTTATAAATATCTGGTTATATATCGTTTTTTGTTATTTTTTCACAAAAATTTATGCCATTATTTTAAGAAAACGCGATTTTTTGTTTCAACAAAAAATTTGATTTGTTCTAACAAAATAACAACAAAAAATCCTAATTCGTTTTAACAAAATATCACATCTCTAATGATAAAGCATATTTAAAACGGTAATAAATGAAAAGTTGACATTAAAAACTAAAATATAAGAATATAAATTTTTATTAAAGATTGAAATGTCATGTGTCTAATAGTTGTCAACCATATTTATAGGGTTTTTTCAAAATATCATTCAATAATCCAGAAAAAATTAATACAATATAATAGTTGATTGTTATATTAGATGATACAGAGACATATCTTAAAAATTGATTTTGGTTTGCATTTGAAATTTGAATGCCTTAATTTGAAATTTAATAAAAATTGAACTGATTTTGCATTTATACGTTTTACCATTTACTCGCATTTAAAAGAATTCATAATTATAAGTTTGATTTAATAAAATAATTAAGTGAAACTATTGAATGAAAAGTAATTCGTAGCCATTAAAACAAAAGTAGTCACAGTATAGAGTGATTATGAATATTCCTATATTTTTCCTATACTAACAGATGTAATGTTTATACGTGTAGTCAAATGTTTAATCTATGTTGTTACTACAGTAGTCAAACTTATGTATAGGTTTTAGCAATAAGTAGCGACTAATTTTATCTACAAACAAACATACATCATATACAAATTGACCATAATCTGTAAGATATAACATCTATTACAGACGTGGCCATTCACTTTACACAATCGTCCACTACATCACGAACACACTGATCACAACTTTACTTCAGCTGCATTTTCTTATATTCACAATCATCAGTGGAATTCTTATGAACAAACTGACAGATCATATGGTGTGCCTTTTAAAGCATCAACACCTGCGTTATTTCAAACATATCAGCAAGAATTGATTAATGAAATTCAAGAATACAATTAATTTTATAATTCAATTATAATTGTAATTTCACGTAAATATAACTTAGTTTCCTACTTGTCTAATAATGTTAAAACTTATTTAGAAATCAAAAGCGAAAATGCTTTTTGATTCAATGATTAATAAAAATCAAACAAAAATTTTATTAAAAGCCTCTTGTCTTAAATTTAAATTCCCTTAACTATAATAAAAATGATTGTGAACTCCCTTACATACCAAATTAAATATCTCGACTTTTCCACTGGAAATTGAGCTAAAAATTTTAACAGGTTTGTGTTAAAACTTAAGTATGGCTGAAGAATTCTGTATAACGTGGATTAGAATTTCATTTGTGAGCTCAAAAAAAAGAATGCACGTTTTACACATACATTTACAGATAAATTAAATAACCGGAATTTGCACTTTCATAATTTGTATTTAATTAAAATTAACGGTTCCGTAATGTCCTTGTTATAGATGGTCAAGAATCATGAAATTATTAAGTTCAAACTAAAATATAAACTTATTAGCTTGCAAATCAACTTTCGATATTTTTTCATTAAATTTGAATTTGCATAAATTCCTCTATTAATTCCTGAAATAAGATCTATAATATTCGAAACAAAAATAGATTTAAAATGAAAAATTAAACAGTGTTTTGTTTATTTATAATCTGGTCAATTGGTTTTCGAAAACAAACTTAAAATTCATAAATAATAGCAAATTTTAAGTGTAATTATATATTAGATATTATTTTTTTTAGTACAATACTTTTAAAAAATGAAAATATAATTCTTATAAACCATAGTGTGAGAGAGAGAAAGTAAAAAATTATAAATTATACAATAAAATTTTGTGCATTAAATAACATTAACTTTTATACAACATAATACCTTAAACCCATATTTTGATAATATTTAACAATTGTATTGATTGAGCTGTTTTGCAACTGTCTATCATAAGCAAATTTGCAAAAGCTTCGGAAAAATGGCGTCAATTACGAAGTTTACACTTAAGGCGTGTTTTGCAAAATTATTAAGTTATTTAAATTTGAGTTTCATTTCAAAGATTAAAGTGGGAAATGTCTAAATACTAAAAACCATAGTTTAAATGACACCACATTCGAAAAGCTTTAAAAAGTTAAGTGTTATAATAATTATATAGCACTTATTAAAATCAACATTCAGCTTAAATTGACGTATAAGTATATTCAAAGATTTCTTTTATAATAAACCTATTCTTAAATTAATATACATTTATTGTGAACGCAACTAAATAATTGAGACGTTATGGTATGATTCTACAAATAAAATGCAAAATTAAAACATGAATTTCAATTATAACTAAAATGAGATAAGAGACAACCGAATAGAAGCTGCCATTAAAATATAAAATATAAAATGTAAAATAGGTCCGATTCAAGTTTCGATGAATAAGTTTAGCGCGATTTACGTATTCACTGTACTGTTGATTGCTGTTGAATTTCAATCTTCTCAACAGTCATATCGGGGTTCATCATAGTCGCCTCTTGAATAGCATCAGCGAGTGCTCGATCGTGATCTATAGGATCGCCATCGCTCTGAATTGTAATCTTCTGCTCAACTCTCGTTTCTACCACACCATCTTTTTCCATTTTATACTAAGAGAAATTTTTAATAAAATATATTATATTAACGTTATATAAAATAGCCAATCATTATATACAGTTATTGTTTCAACAGTTCTTGTTTTTGATGATACTGTTTGTGAGCTAATAATATCTCCCGTGGGTTGGTCTCCACTGTTTGTCGGTGAGGTTCCGGGACTGTTATCGTTAGCAAATTGCGGCGGTGGGGGCGGTGTTGGAGATGTTATGTATGATGATGTAGGAACAGGTGATGTTCGAGAAAATGACGGGATATTTGAAGGCTGTATAAAATTAAAGTTTAAAATTTAAATCATTTTAACATTTATATTTTCTTTTTAAAATTAAAAAAGTTTAATTAAAAAATTAATATAAAAATTTTAACCCTTCAAAAGAAAGTAATGTTTTGCTAAACCGCTAAGTTTTAACCCACATTAAAATGCTAATTACTTAGTGAATACCGTAAATTAATTGTTATATTCTAAAACTTACTCTCGATTCAGTATATGCCACTTTTCTTGTTTCAGTGGCAATAACAGGAACAGACTTCGTTGGTAAAGGACTTTGTTGGGATGCAACAGAAGTGGGATCGTATTTTATTTTTTCTGTTTTAATAATAGGTGCGATTTCATCATAAGTACCACTAACCATACGAGTGTTGTGCGCCATTTGCTTTGATAAAGTTTTTTCTTCCTGAACAGTTGTAACTAATTTTTTACCCGACTGTACACCTTTTGGGTAATCAGCTTGCGGTTCACTAGTAGTTTGTTTCTTTGAAACCGATGATAAGGTAGAGGAAGCAGTTTTTGACGTTTCTTGAACATTCGGACCAATTCCTTGTTGAGAGCGTTGACTTTTCTTTGATTTTTCGTTAACCTTAAAAATATTATATAACTTTTAGAAACTAATTCTAATAAATATCATTAATTAAGACTAGATGGATATATATTGTTATTAAGCGGCAAAAGTGAAAAGTTGACACACAAAAAGAGTTTGTGAATTATCACCAGAAAATAAATAGCTATTATTTTAATACCGTCTCGGAAGCTGTAGCGCGAGTTTTAATGCCAGACGATGGAACAACACCGATAATTACAGGTTTGGAAGTGTGTGAAGACACACCATTACCAGTATCTAAAACTTCTTCCATTTCTTCTACAGTTCCATCAGAATTGGCAATAATTCTTTTTCTACTCGCGTGAGTTATTTTTGGGCCACTAGTTTGTGAAACTTTAGTACGAGATGTCAATTGTAATTTTTCGAGTTTATCTTTTGCTGCCTGAGTGGGAGAAGCCTTATCTAATGGTTTAATTTGTGCTGTCATTGAAGGATCTTGTTTCAAAATTTCTCTGTCATACTCATCCATACTACTGCCTGAAGAAACGGAACCAGAGCTTGAAGTTGATTCCAATTTGGAATCTTTTGATTGACGCGAAGTCCTTCCAGTAGTTGCCTCATAAGCTTCTATTATCTTCGGGGATGTCTGCAGTTTTACTTGTTTCGGTGATGTTTTTGATTTATCTTTTGATCTCTTTTTATCAGATGTTGATTTCAAGTCAGTTTCTAATGAAACGTGTGTTGGAGACGATTTAACAGGTAATTTCATCGGTTTTGGTGCTGTTATGATAGTTGGAGGCAGATTTTTCTCTAAAAGTTGCTCTTTAGTTTGCAATTTGGTTCGCTCCACATTTGAACTTTGTTGAGATGGCACTTCTTTTGGAGAAGCACCCAACACTTTTGTCTGTAAAGGAGATCTATTTACTGCACTTTCAATTTCAGTGGGTTTATAAGTGAAAGCAAAAGCAGTCATTCTTTTTCCAGCTGGAGAATGTAAATCATCTTTCGACGAAGCATTTTGATCACCTCCTGAAGAGTCCGCTTGCATATAAGTAAAGCCATGATCCCTAGGGCTGTACGGTCTGCGCGATTCTATGTCATCGTCGGGAACATAAGTATATTCTTTGACAAAAGCAGAGCATGCAGGCTTTAAATCAAAAGCATGGACCGGAGATTTACTTTTTGGAGTGCTTGTCAAAGGACTGCCTGAATTACTTTTATTTACTTCATTTAAAAATTCCTCACGTTTTGTCGGTGTCGTAACTTTAGGCGAAGCAGTGCTTACCGGTGAGACTTTTGGTGCCGCTGTACTTATAACTGGCTTTATTACTAAACCACCAGTTGTGCGCAACTTTTATATTTATTTTACAAAATAAAATTAAAGGTTCGCAAAAAAGCAATGTGTGCCCAAATTTCGTCATGCAAACCAACAAACGTAATCATAATAAAATAAAAATTAAAAAAATCAAATCGCATGCTAAAAATTAATCAAAATAAAAAATCAACAAAATTGGTTATTAAGCAACACTTACCTCGTCATTCAGTTTTGAATCTGTTCGGCCAAATGTTTCATTATCGGGTATGTTATAAACTCTGCTCGAAGGCCTATCGCTCGGGCTTTTTCTCTGTTCCTCGATTCGCTTCATTTCCATTGGTGGCAATACAGCCACACCTCCAATCGGTTTTCTATATTTTCGTTCAGATTCTTCTCCTCCAGAATCGATTGATGGCGTTTTAGCACCAATACTCTCTGGTGTTGTAGCTGTAGTTGAAGATATTCCAGTACCTGAACGCACTTTTTCATCACGACTTGATCGATCAGAATCATAAACCCTCGCTGGACCTATAAATGTTAATCAATAATTTTATTAAACTTATTTATTCCTTATCAAAGAAAACTATTTAAAAAATATTATTCAATGCATCATTCGATATTATACTTCCGATTATAACAAAATGCAGAATTTGATACACTTAATACAGTTAATTTAATACATTTAATCTCGAACATAAAATGACAAAATCTCAAACCTGAAATAGTACTTTGTTTGCTTTCATTCGGCCGGTAATCAATTGAGGTTCTATATCTTTCAGAACCAAAAGCTATACAGATTTTCATAATAAATGCAAACCAAAATAAAACAAAATATTAAAACACTGATCATGCAAAGTAAAAATATTAATAATAATTACAAGCAGACGGTGCATTAATACCTCCATCCATACTTCTAGTAGTTAATCGCCTATTGCTTAAAGTCCTTTCGAAATTAGGTGGTGGTCTATCAATAAGTGCACTCGACATTCGTGTTTGATAATGAGTTTTTCCAGAATATCTAAATTTTGATCCAAACCGTGGCAAAAATAGCTTTTGTTTTGGAGGCGGTTCAGGAGACATCAATCTAATGAGTGAATTTTAACATTATAATAATTTCTGTAAAATTACTGTATTTAAATATTGAGCAACAACTTTACATACAAATAAAAAATAAATATAAACATCAAACTTTTATCTGATTTTGCGTGGATTTTGTCAGTCCAACTTTTCACATTTTAATCATAGTAAAGGGATATTCACATATTTTATCATAAGAGCTTCTATGGGAATTGTTGTCTTTGGATATAATTTTTTAATAAAATATGAATTGCAATTGAATATAACGTTTTGGCTAGAATTTACTACAGAATAATTTCTAGACATCTCAATTGAGGAGCAAAATTTCAAATACAAAAAAATTTATAATTTAGCAAAAAATAAAAAACGAAAGATTCAATTAAAATAAAGTAATAAAAAGCTATACAAGTTAGTAAAAGAAGTATAAATAATTATTATTTTCCGTAGAATTACTCATGAATGTCTCAAACTTTATTTAAAATTGTAAATTGATTTTTTAAAAAAACCTAATATCAAATGTTGAAATAAAATTGTTTTATGTGCTATATCTTACATTAAAAGAGGTGATGAATACAGACATATCAAAACAAGACCGGAACATTCATAATATAACTAACCATCTCAGGTGACTTAAATTTGCATTGTTAGGTGAAATGTTTAAAGGGTTTTAATCATTATCAATTTAGCGCATTGTTACTTATATTAATACTATGACTAATAAGTTGTAACTCGTATGTTATGAAGTATTAAGTTAAACTAATGGAAGTGAAAAACTTCTTGGACTTTAGAGCACTGCGAACACACAGACAGACAGACTGATATTGTCAAATCCATAAGCTCTCTCTCTCTCCATAAGAAGGAAATAGTGAGCTAATAAATTTCAAGGCTGAGTAGTTTGTATGGTAATTGCTAAGCAAGAAACAACTTTTATTCAATATTCATAAAAATTCTTATGATTATCACTAAATGATAACTTTTATTGAGATTTTTATGTTCAAAGTAATATTACTAAGCAATGACTAACCGGAAAAAAGTGTGATGTTCGACGCAAGTTTTCCAAAGACGTTTTGCTGCCTTATGATTAGCCAATTTAAATCCTATAGTACTTTCATACTGTTCAAACTCTCCGGGTCTAATTTTTATATAAAAATTATTTCTCTTATATGAAATTTTCAAAATTTTGGGCCAAGCAAATCGATTAATACGAAGTCTATCCCTATAAACAAGCAAACCAGACGCACAC
Organism: Steganacarus magnus; assembly: GCA_034698365.1. Taxonomy (NCBI): domain Eukaryota; kingdom Metazoa; phylum Arthropoda; class Arachnida; order Sarcoptiformes; family Steganacaridae; genus Steganacarus; species Steganacarus magnus. Next base: position 5,827 of record JAQIVF010001723.1, on the reverse strand, counting down.
ACGCCCATCATTATGTCAACGCCAGCCGAGTCTTTAGCGTGATGCAAGTCCACGCCATACATGGCAAGCTTTTTTGCGTTATCTAAATATTGCAGCTCAGCCTCAGCCGATGTCTGGCCGCGATGTTGCTTATGAAGTTCGCACACTCTTTCCTCTAATTCGTGCGTTTGGTTTGGAGCGAATCGAAATTCAGATAAATAATTAGGTCCGTGTTCGTCGGCATCGTAATCTCCTAATTCTGATTGTGCCAAATATGAACCGAGCATAGCATGCGTCACAAAAGAACATGGAAGTCTACCCGACAATATATCGTTTCGGATTTGTAAACATAACAAATACCTATAAAATTCAAGTCAATAAATAACCATTAGTGTATTCCGTAACTTAACTATTTTTGCAAATATTCAAAGTAAACATAAACTATTTATATTCATTAAATTATATAAAACTTCAATAAAAAAATTATCAAATTACATAATTGGCAAAATTTCAAATATTTGTTATATCGGAAGCAAAATCACTATTAAATTTCCTAACATTATCTAAAATTACCTTCAATTACTTAAATTAACCCTAAATTCAAAATATATAAGTTAATAAAAAATTGTTATTAGATTTTATCATATGATATAAATAGTATTTTTCCAATATTTTTTTTAATAATTTAAAATAAATCTTATCTTTAAAAGTAATTCAAATAATTAAAATCCAACATAACATACCTGGTTATATCTTCTTGTAGTTGTGTTGGATCCGGTGGATAAAATTTAACTTCGAAGTTAAAAATCCATGGAAGATCTAAATAATAACGCATTTATTAATAAGAAATTTAGTAAAATTGACAAAAAATTACTTTGCATTTGTTTTCCAATTCTTTTATCCAAATTAAGCCAATTCTAAATAAAATCAATTAAATTTTTAACAATTTAATAATAAAAAACATTTATCACAACAATATCATACTCTCGCTTCTTCGTGGTCTCTATAGGATAATCCAAAATAATCTTTTTCGAGTAAACTTAAATGATCGGAAACTTTATCGAATAAATCTCCGCCTTTTGTTCGCCTCTGCAACCAAATTAAATAATCAAACTCAAGCAATATAAGCAACATAACAATGATATCATACATCCACTTGACACTCGAATTCACTGCCATCGAGTAATATTACTTTACAAGTTGTTTGACGCGTACTAATACTGCTCGAAGACCTTGGTTTGCGTTTCTTCATTTTCGGACCATTTTCTTGCGTTATCTCGACCGTCGATGCTTCAGATTTTTGTTCTATTGAATCGCCTTCAGCCATATTATGATCATATGTTCAATTATATCTGTAATTAATCGAAATATTTGATAAGACATTTAAAAAATTGAGAATAGAAAACAAAGTTTGAAATGTTTGTAAACATTCAAAACTCTAATATTAAAACACGTGAAATGTATTGCAAAACACTGTCACTAACTATTAATTGAGCAAACTTTATAATACGACCTTTTTATGATTTGTTTGAATTGAAAAATTGAGTAAAATAATTAATACATACACAAAATAATTAAAAAATGTTAGTTTATTAAAGGGCGTAGTCATTGATGGTATACTGCATAATACTATTCATTGAGTTTGAATTCAATACAAACATCACATCACATAACATCACACAAACTCGTAAGCATCACATATTAGTACAGTAAATGGCGTGCAAACATCAATACGTTTCGCAGCGATACCATCAACCAAGTGTTCAAACCATATCATTCATATAACCTCTAATTTTAATAATTCACTACAAATTAATAACTCTAGTAATGATTGTTTTGAATACTATGACAAATTTAAGTTTTTGTTAAATTTAATTGCAAATAAATTGCTAATCATATATTTAACAGCACTTAACTATATTATACATGCACATACTGTAGCTATGCATGTGTCATATTTAATAATTTAATTACTACTTTTACTTCAATTTTATGAAATCATAATTAGTATTACACATCGCTAACAATTTAATTAACAGGTAATTTAAAATAACATTCATTAGATATAAAGTGACCTAAAATTCAAAACTGAGTAATGCATTGAATGGTGGAAACATTAATTTTGATGACCAAACCTATAACCTAACAAATGTCATTAACTTTTATCAAAATAAAAAACTATAAATATTAATACAGATTATATATATTTCGTTAATTTACAAACGATATCATACTCTAAAAAATATACTAAACTTTTTACCTCGATATGAAAAGTTTTTACCAGTTTGTGATCAATGAATTAAACGTTGAATACTTATTTCTCACATACTGTATAAAGAATTTATTTGCGTTAATATATGCTGTAACTGTTAACAAATTTTATGATTGTGTTGTATTTCTTTTGCAAGTTAAGTCACGTTTACCATGTATTCAACAAAACTATATATAATTTTTAAAAATAAAATTCCACTCCATTAGTTTGATTTAGTGTTGTATCAAATATGCAATTTATAATTTAGATTGAATTTCGATTTTTAATTTAATTTAATTAAAATTACATTTTTCAAAAATTTTTTAGTTGATTACATTCGATTTCAATTATTACTGTTATTTTCATTTAAACTACGTTACATTTTTATTAAATAAATTCCAATTAATATAAATAAAGCTAGAATTTTTTTAAATTTCGATTTTTAAGATGGATGCAATACTAGTCTTAACTTTGATTTATATTTTAATTTCGATTTTCAAATTTTTACTAAAAATGAATTTCGATTTCGATTATGAATTTTATTTTAATTTCGATTGCAATTTGGATTAAATTTTTAAACAATAGTGGAACATTCATAATAGAGCTCACTATCATATGTGGCTCCTTGTATTGTTAGGCTTTATAAAGGATTGTATAAAGGATTTTAATAATTGTTACTTTAGCGCATTGTTAATCATATTCATTGTCTAATCAGGCTATTACGTTATAACTTGCATGCTATAAAGTATTAAGCTATAGCAACGAAATGATAAGCTTCTTGAACTTAAGAGAACTAAGAACACACGCACAGAGAGACAGACAGACTGACGAACAGACGGACACCGTCAAGTCCATAAGTTCGTAAATATATATAGTTAGTGAACTAAAAGATTATATATCGATTGCATTTCAAATACCATTAATAGAAATAGAAAAAATTTTCCAATTTTGATTTTAAAAATAGATACAACACTAGTCTGATTTAATTTATTTTAATTTAATTAAAGTTTATTTGATTATCAGTTAAAAAGCATTAAAAGGTTGCAAAGCTATTTAAAAAATTATATATAAGTTTCGCAAATATTAATTTTTCTTGCGAATTCTTTTTCAGTGAAGTACATAAATAGGGCCTTGAAAATCGTTTGTTAATAGTTTATAAAAACTTGTTAAAATCGGTTGAAAAATATTTTAAGTTTAGTCAAAAAAATTAAATAATTTTATTTATATAATTAATCCAGAAGTTTTATTTAGTAAATAGCTTTCTTTAGTGTCAAATAATGCTTAGTGTAAATGCTTTTAATTTAGAAAAAGGTCTTTTGATATTAACTGAAAACTTTCACACTTATATTTTTTTTAGTAAAATTGATAATGATTAAAGAAAAATAAATCAATTCTGGATTATTCAATGATAAATTTAAAATTTTAAAAGAGTTTTCATAAACTACATTGAGTTTTATATCTAGTTTAATAGCTTCAATAGAAAAATTTGCCAAATCGTTTGAAATCGTTCAGTATTTAAAAAATCGTTTGATTCGTTTGATTAAAAATTGCTTATTTAGGTCTTATTTGTGTAATTACTATATTTTAATGGGATTATTAATTAACGATTTCCAAGGCCTTACACACAAAGTATTTTAGACTAAATATTTTATATAATATTGACTAAAAACTTGAAAGTATTGATTTATAATTTCATATTATTTCACTCTTTTGATAAAAACATTGAAATTCCTGTTTGATATTTTTTAAAAGTATTTATTTTTTCTAAAAATATAATATTGTAAAAATTTCAGGTGCAGTATTTGGTAGAATTTAATCTTTAATTTTTTCAGTTTTGGTCAAAAGGAGAGGGGTGTCAAAAACGTACGCAAACTTGAACGACAATGTTTCAAGAAACTAAAAAAAATATTTAAAAAGTAATTTTTATTTTTAAAATAATCAAATATTGATTTATACTGATTTTTAAAATCTGAAAATTACTAATTTATAGTGAGTGACAAACAAGATCGAAACGGTCATAATATCTGACTTTGTATTGAAGTTTTTGTCTATTATATATGGATTAATATTTTTTTAATTTGTTTATTTCTGGTCGTTCGATCCCTTTTTACTTTAATTTAATTTTTGATATGATATATTTTAATTTGAAATTACTTAATTTCTTTGAATGGCATATTCCGTTTTTTTTAGAAAATACTTTATTATCAAAGGAGAATTTCCCTTTCTTCGTAAAAAACCACATAATTATAAAAAAACCCATTATTAATAAAAAGAAAATATCCTTTTATTATCATAGAGTGACAGACACACGGACAATCCCAAATCCATACCTGCCTTGATTTTATACCGTCATATAAAAAATTCCAAGAGCATTATTATGAAATGCTAAATAATTTTTATGTAAAAATGAGGGCTTTATATAAACTTATTACCGATAAGTCCAGTTATTATTGTGTGTTCATCACTGTGGCTAATAAAACAATTATATATAAAAGTTATTAATAAATAAGAGAAAAGAAACTGGCAAATCTATAAGTTGTTGTTGAAATGTCAAAGTAAGCCAACCACTAATACGTAAATAAACTTTATAAACACGCAAGCATTGATATTGCGGGCGTTCACAGACAATAAAATCTACGTCTTTCGAAGAGTCTTTCATTAACTATTGTGTTGATTTACATACGTTACATCGCTCATACAAATAATCATTGCATACTAGTCTCGCCCTAAATCTATTAAATGAAACTTTTTTTATTTTTTTTGTTAAAGATATTTCATTCAATAAACAGGTAAACAGTGTCAAACCCAATATTCTTAATTTCATTAATGATCATAATTAAAGTCCAATTCATATATTCAGCTAAATTTAAAAATTATTCATTATTTTGTATTAAAAAACAATGTCTGAGATTCCAATGATCTTAGGATGGGATGTTTTCAAAGATTTAAGCGTTTATACTTAGATTTTAACAAGTTTTTGGAGCTTTGATAAGAAATTTAATTCACAAGTTTTTTAATTTGTTCGCATCAACATTACTCAAACAACTTTCTATTTTTATGCAAAGTATTTTACTTTTATGTAAAATTTTTAATACACGACAGTATAAATTTAATAATTGCTCGACGTTTCGACATACCGGCACTACTAGTCATTATCATGCGTTTTATGCTCATTATAGCTAAATTAGACTCAAAAAATTAAACAATTCAAGCACAACTTATTAGTAACACAACTGAGAAACAAATGCTAATTTAAAAAGAGCTTTGTTTAAACCGTTAGAAAAAAACAGCTGTTAAACCACTATATATTTTAGAACTAATTAAAATATTAATTAAACACTTATGATTGATAAAATATCATTAATTAATTAATTTTTAGAGGTTTCTAATATTTAAATTCATAAATGTTAAAAATTAACTTAAATTTTCAACAATAGTTTTTTCTTTGAAAATCATAGAATGTTGTCAATTATACAAATTAAGTGAAAATTGCTAATCCAAGATAAGATAAAGTGTATTTTAACCAGATGTGTGACGATTACACGAATAAATGCTCGTACCGGGCATTTACTTACTAACAAAATATTAGGACACTCC
>JAQIVF010001722.1:0-13006 GCA_034698365.1 Steganacarus magnus | reverse complement strand
ATTGAGTGCAATCACGAAATATTATCAAATTTTCACTTGGAATTCGATATACTGTCCAGTAAGCAAATTTAAATTGAAATAATTATTAAAGAAACGGACAGTTCGCTATGGATATATTTAAAATGCTAAGTTACTTATAGGATTTTTTATCATTAAGATTTTTAGAGATTTTTTGCCTATCTTTAAATACATTTCTTTATTTATTAACGTTAACAATAATTATTATTGCTTTTTAAAATACTTTAATACTATTTATAAACTTATTTTAGAAAATAACGCTTAAGTTGCAGAAACACAAGAATAAATAGAATATAAATTAACCCGTAATGTAAATAAACAGAGGCAATTTTTTAGCTCACTTTCCTATGGGATAAGTCGAGTTTATAGATTTTACACTTTTTTACTCTGTCTGTCCGGATGCTCGCAGTGCGCTTAAGTCAGAAAAGTCTATGACTTTCATGCTGTATCTTAAGATATAACATTCAGCGTATAACTTAATAGCCTGATTAGCCGTCACTTTATAATATTTATATGATGCTATTAATGCTATCATAATAAGATATTATTAACGTTATGCTAACAATTTCATAAGTGAGCTCTATTGTAAATGTTATAAATTGCATGTTATATTGTTTACGATAAGAGTTTATGATCAATAAATTAAAGCCAGAGTTAAAAAAGTGTGTGTATTTTTTTTAAATGTGCAACTATTTTTGAATTTAATAAAAAATACCACTCAGAACGGATTCCTTCCCTCCCAATACTCTAATAGAGAGTTAGGAACGGTCATCAATGATGTTAAGCTACCATAAAAGGTTACTTAACACCCGTTTCGCGCTCAGAAAGGAATCGCATACCTCGTCATCGTGGCTATGGGTGACTCCACTTTTGATGTGAAGCGTAAGAAACATACTATAGAAATGATCCCTAAAAGTATGATCTTAACCAAACACAGCACACAATACAACACTTATGCGAACATCTAAACGCTTTTATTACAGTTTTAAATTCAATTTATATTAATTAAGATCCGATATATTTTCAATACTATCAAAAATAGGAATTTCTTTGCATTTATTTTAATTAATATAATAGTAATTCGTATAAAATATTGAAATAAAATGGTAAAAATAAGTAAAAATAATCGATGTAAAGCAAACAATTTTAGGCAAAATTACTTTTCTTATAACTGTTAAGCTAACAAACAGTGTTAACAGTGTTTGTTAGCTTAACACGCACTCACGCGTCAGTATTACTAAATTTATTCAATCTCAAGATTTACTGTAGAATAGCATAGAACTAAGAAAACGTTTAAGAAAAGCACGAACACCAAACAGGCGTACAATATTGTCAAAACCATAAGAACTTCCTCTCGATAGAAACTGAGCTAAAAAATTCAGAAAACTTTTTTTTAAATTCAGAAATAAAGTAATTAAGTAGAGAATGAATTAAAAATTAGTTCATTGCAACTAATTTAGTAAAATTGCATAATTATGATAAACTCGTGCGGGAAATAGATTTTTTATAACAAATATTCGTTGTAATAAAATGATAATTAACAAACAAATGTGCACATAATTGACATAAAAAATCAGTTAATTACCCAAAATGGTATTTCAATATATTAATTTAGAAGTTATAAATAAGCTATGTTTAGCACAATAAATCAGATCATAAACATTTAATACGAGAGCGATTAGTTGTAATTAAGTGATTATTAATAAATTTTTTGTATTTCATTTTGAATTCTAATCGCAATAATGATTAAAACTCTGTATTTTTTATGTATAATTGTTGCAAATATTTATTTAGTTTTATCTCAAGGTCTAAAAATTAATTGAAAATAATTTAATAAAGTTGATTATATAATTAAATTACAGGTCCAGGAGTGTCTGCTCCCTATATTGATGTAACGCTTAAAGATGGACCAAAGTTAGCCGATATAGCGGAAGAAACTGGTCATAAATTTTTTACTCTAGCATTCATATTAGGCAGTCACGCTGGATGTGATCCTCGATGGGCAGCACAGATACCATTAAATGATAGCGATATCATTGACCAAATAGATAAACTTCATTCATTGGGTGGTGCAGTGATTGTTGCCACTGGTGGTGCTATGGGTCCTTACTTGGAACAGATGTGCGGCTCTGTAGACGAATTGGCCAATGCTTACTTAAAAATTATCGATACTGTCAAAACTAATCATCTCGATATAGATGTTGAGGTATATAATTTAAAGCTAATTAAAAATCATTTTATAAAATTACAATTTTTGAATGATAAATAAAAATATTAGGCCTCAGTTTCGTTTGATATGATGAACAAGGCTTTAGCCAAAGTTCAACGAGAAAGACCAGAGGTTACCATTGATTTTACTTTAATGGTTCAAAGTGAAGATTATGGACTCACACCAATGCTTGGCATGGATTTATTGAAAAATGCCGTGAAAAATGGAGTTCGAATTAATGTTGTTAATGGTATTAACAATTTTATTAGTAGTTTTATAAAATATTATCAGTATTTATAACTTAACTATAATTTATAAAATATAGTTATAAAAACTTTAAATTAAATATTATTAATTCGATGGTTTAGATAATATAAAAAAATATTGTTTATTTCAGTTTTATTTTATATCTGATATATTTAAATCATTATATGCTCGAGAGTTTGCCTAAACCTAAGTACTAGTACTGTATACGTGACTTTTATATAACGTAGGAATGACTATGGAATTCGGTTCGAGTAATCGTTGGGGCGATGCGGTAATAAATGCTGGCGAAAGCATTTTGCTTCAAATGGCAATGATATGGCCAAATAAATCGCTGCGAGAATTAAAGGCGATGCTTGGAATAACGCCGATGATTGGGCGTAATTTCAATGGTAAAATTTTTGATGCAGACCACGCAAAACAGTTAGTGGAATGGGCCAATAAAAACAACATCGGATTGCTATCATTTTGGTCCGCCAATCGTGATAACGGCAACTGTCCGAATGGCGCCGTACAGCCAAAATGCAGCAGTATTTGGCAGAAAAATTACGAATTCATTAATATATTTAAGAATTTTTATGCAACCGAAAGAAACTATTTTAGTTTTAATCGAACTTATTTCAAATAATAAATTTATACAATGTTAAACTAAAAATTATTAAGAATACTATTATTTCTTAAAAATATATTATATGTATCGAATGATCAATTTGATGAAATTTATTTCTAAAAATTCGATAAAAATATAAAATTTTAATTGGTTATTGAGGAGCGAAATATTATTTTTTAAAAATACCGGATATAAACGAAACTTGACTAAAATGTTGTCATGCTATTCTCTGAAAAGTTAGTGTAGGTTAAAAAACAATATTACATCAGCAGTACTCTTAGCACATCAAAGTAATGATATACGGATAAGAAGTTCGCCCACAAACTTTTACAAATTCTGATTTGGTGAGAATTTTATTCTGATCATAGCTACACAAAGGGAGGGCTTGCATATGGTTGACCCACTAGAAAATCTAGAAAGCTTGACCCCTTGAAAAATATAATGGTTCTTTTTTATAAAAATTAGAAAAATTCTCGATCACCACTAAATTCTCTGATGTCCAAAATGAGAAAAAAATTCAGCTTAATATAAGTGAGATTTGACCCCCCTTTTCAAGAAGTTTGTTTCTAGAATCTATATAGTTGACCCCCTAGAGGTTTGGAGCGGAGTGTAATTATGTTCTGATACAGAAACTATTTTTTTAAATTTTCTATGATAGAATTTTAACATTGTATATTTTAATACAAATATTTTAACAAAAACATGTTAAGGGGAAAGTTCAAAAATTATAAATTATAATTTTGTTTTTTAAAATTTCACTTTTAATAGTTTACCCTTTTTATAATATTTATTGCTTATTATTTTGCGTTTATTAAATTTGTTTTAATTTAAATTTTTTGAGTTTGTGATGTGTTTGATAATAAGCGGAGATAAAAGAAGCTTCACATTTTGAACATTTTGAAGGTAATGAACCAGAACCACACCAAATGTATATTGAAGTTGAATCCTAGTAAGAAATCTTTGTAAACACATTAAGTTAAAAACTATTTAAATTAAAAAATTTAATATCAATACCAGAATTATGATTAGAATATTTAATTCTTATATTGAAATTTGCTTGTTTTTCTTATTTTTTCTCCATTTATTTATTTATAAATTCTTGAAATTTAAATTATTTTGGAAAACCTTGATTTTTAAGTGACATATTTAGTAAGGTTTAACAGTAAATAAGAAAATTCATTTAAAATATTGATTTTTAAGTGACATTCAGTTTGAAAAAAATGAAAGATATTTTACTTTTTAAGAAAAAATTTACTTGAAACTCGATTTCCAATAAATTAACCAGAATAATGATAAAACATTTACATTAATAAACTAAAATAAATTTAATTTGTTAACATGCATATACGCGCGACTTTCAGTATATCTCACACAAGTATTTTAATTTCAAAATATAAGTTAACAGTAAATTAAAAATAATACAAGCTGTAAACTATCGCTGATCTACCGATCGCTGATATACATATTGTTAATTATTCATACTGATAGAAACCGGATTAAATCGTACACTGCTTTTGTTTTACCGCATAAGGAAGCCTAAGTCATTTAGGCTTTCCTGCATTGTGCTGAAGCCTCACTTTACTGGTGAAACGCAGAAATATTTCGTGATGCGAGGCTTCAGCACAATGCAGGAAAGCCTAACTGACTTAGGCTTCTGCTTATGCAGTAAAACAAATGGCATAATCGTTAAAAGCAGTGACAACTCGGACCAGATGTTTTATTACCCGGTAAAAGCAATGCCAACGCCGGTAAAACAAGTGATTTTTGCTGTAATAAAAAAATGTATATTTTAATTTATTTTCATTTTTCACATCGCTCTTACCTAAAATTATATTTATAAGTAAAATGGGTCGACTATAAGTACTCAGAAATTTATCAAATGATTAGAATGACGGGTTCGGGACATTCTAAACATGTTGAGCAGCTTTGGTTCAAATTTTAAAATGTCCTTTAATTAAACCTTTAAAGACATTTGAGGGTACAATCTCTAAATATTTTTAAGAAGTAATTTACAATTTTAAACAAATTCTATAAAAAAACTCTGGACATGTGTGAATGTTCCCTAACCTTCCAGTAGTCGGTTCTTGTCATTTATAGCCGTAAATATCCTGAACTCATAAATCTAAAAACATATTAGATTGTTTTACCTGTCCGTAGAGCGGGTTTTTTCAAAACAAATAATATATAAATGAGAAATATTTACAGTATATGTTTATCAGTTTGAAAGAAATTCATTTTAATTTTGGAAAACTTCGTGCGTCAGTTTTTTTCAACAATCCTTTTTAGCAACTCATAGTACATGCGCCTGCTTACGTAAAAACTAAAATAAATATTTAAAAATGCAGTAAAAAATTAAATACATTGTCGAAAAAACTGACGCACAAAGTTTACCATAACCATAATTTTATACTTTTTATACTATTCTGTTATACGAGAAAGTATTTGGTTGTAAGGTATAATTTTATATAGATTTAATGGTTTTCTTATTTCCCTATTAAAACCTTTCCTTGGGTATTATATGAACAAAAATTCTAAGTAATTTTTAAATATACAGTAAGTTTAATCGGTTTCATATAAGATGGTTAACTTAACACAGGCTTAATTGACCTTCAAATGAAGAATGCTTTTGATATACAGAAACAAACAGAGGCTCATATTTTAAAACAATTAGCTTTTATTTAATAATGCTTGATATCGTGATGAAATGTTGTTTCTATGCTATAATTTGTTTGTCCCATTTGTTGTCTGCGAAAACTCATCTAAATCTCGAAAGAAAATATAGTTTAAGGTCAAAATGTTTTGTTTTTGAGGATAACTAAATAATTTAAGTTAGATCTAAGTTAAATAACTTCAAATTAGTTTCTTTTTTCTCGATTGTAAATATGAAAACTTTAAAATATATGGAAAACAACTTTGGAATTTTTTTCTCTAAAATTACTAATCACTTATTAATTTTGATTATGAAACATGTAACTGTAATTTATGGTATAGTATGACGAATAGAATAAAGGGTGTTATTATGTTTTCTTTCTTACGAAATAATGGCTTTAGGAAATCTAATTATCATTTAATTATATAAGAGAAATGGTAATCATTTTGTCGTGAATTATTATTAAACGGAAACATCATAACGATTGGTGAAAATGATGATTTTGTTATAGAATATCCCAAAATAGGATTTACCGTAATAATCAATGTTAAGTGTTTCAATTATAACAGCTTGACTTCAAATTTAAGACATAAAACAATATTTATAATAAGTAACTCTTGTAATAAAATTGGGGAAACACAGCGATATTTCAAGGATTTGCTCAATTTTTTAAAGTTAACACTTATATGTTTAATAACATAAAATATAATTTTATTAATGATACAAAAGGCTGTGTCAAATATAATATAAATATTTAGATACCAATTATTAGTTACTTATGGAAACTCTAAGAGAGCGTTGGTTTTTCTCAATTAATTTTCTCTTTCACATTAAAAAAATTAAATCACAATAACAGTTAAAATTGTTGAGGAGAGACACTTCAATAACACATTCATTATTTAGATTTCAATTATAGAAAAAAAAGATAATTAGAAATTTAAATAAAGAGCTAAAGTGTTGTTAGTTTAAAAACCGGTTATCTTAAAATGTTAATATTTAAGACAAGCGTTTAGTAGATTAAGATTAGGATAATTCTAGACAGAATGTTTGGGACGGAATAGCAGCGAACTTTATTAGTGTAATCAAAAAATTTAACGTTCAATTTTAAAGCAAAATGAAAATTGCTTTTTTGGATAAAAGTTTTATAGTAATTAGTATAATAGTTTTAGTTGAATTGGTGTCAACAGCTCGTCATTTCACACACAGCAAACAAGAAGTAGAGTTAGCGAAAGTTGTGCGAATACCTCAACGCCAGTGCAGAAGGAAAGAAGTTCCTATATTTGTTCACTCAGCGGCGCGAAGTAATGGCAAATATTACGACCGAAGGCAAGTGACGCGACACACATGGGCTAAAGAAGCGATCAGAAATAATATCAGAGTTATATTTGTTATTGGAGTGCCTAACGATCGCAAAACGCAACTCGAATTGGAAAGAGAAGGTATTCACTATCTATGATACTATCGGCGCTAATCTCACTAAAAATAATTTTTAATTATAAGCTCGCAAATATAACGACATTCTTCAGTTTGGTTTTAATGATAATTACTATAACTTAACATTAAAAGCAATCGGAATACTTCGATGGTCGTATAAAAATTGTTTATCCAGTGATATTATAGTTAAAACCGATGACGATGTTATTATAAACATAAACAGATTAAAAAGATGGGTCGATAATAGAGCGTTTCGAAGTGGCATCACTGGAAGAATTATGAATGTGCGCTCAAATCGAAGGATCGGTCATAAGTGGCATATGCCGCCACAATATTATCCTAAAGATCAATACCAGTTTATGTGGGGATTCTCTTACATATTATCTACTGATGTAATCAAAAGAATGTATGACACAGTCTTGAATTATGGTGGACCTGTTCTAGACATCGATGATCTATTTATGACTGGAATTATAGCAGAAAAAGCTAGAATACGTCGTCATAATAGTATCAATTTTGACGGTTATTGCGGTAGAAATGCGTGTTTAATGGATCAAATGTTTGCGATACATGGCTGTGAAACCGCTGGAAGGACTTTACAGCTGTACAATAATTGGAAGAAAACATGTCATTCAAGACTGAGATCCAGACAGAGATCCCAAAAAATTATTGCTTCCAACCAAACAAATGTACATATAGATTATGAAATCCCTTAACTTTGATCCTTTATATTATACCATAGCCTTATACAGTACATAACTTAATTTTTGCTCGAAATATTGAGACTTATTTGTGCTTATTTTGCTTTTGTAGAATTGCTATTATAGACATTATTTTATTTTATACTTCTGTATTCTTCTACAGAAACAAAAGTATTTTTCTTCGATAATTTTTCTCTAAAAAGCAAAAATTTATATTTTCTTAATCAGTTCCATTGTTAAGAAAATTATTTCTTTCTTATTCGTAATGGAATACACTGCCGACCTTAGTTGATATGCCAATATATAAAGGAATGTGAAAAGCTTAGACAAGGTTAGAATCAAAGTCTTTACAAAACATGAATATAATTTTCTCAGATTTAGATAACTGCCAAGCAATCCACTGTCCTTTTACTAAATGTAAAACAATGCGGTATTATTATGAAAACATTTTTAAAACAAAGTTTTGTTTAACTATTAAAGCAAAATAAAATATATTAAGCTCTACTTCTTTTCATTTGTATTTTCATTTTATTAAAGATATCTGGTAATACGGGTTATAGTGGAAAATAATAAAAAATAACAGTAAAAACAAATTTTATATGTATTGCATATGAATTTTTAATAAATAAATTTTGTTGCAAATATAATACAAATTTATTCATAAATTTCAACCTCAATAAAATCGTGTAATTTGTTGAACCTATTTTTAACTTTACAACTCTTTTAGAACAAGTTATATTAAAATCATTAAGATTGCGAAAAGTATTTAAAAATTGATTAATTGAAGTCTTATAATTACCTCGCAATTAAATCTTTATATATATTAATTTGAATTGTTGTACAATATCAGCGATTGATAAAACATCTCAACTTTCAAAGTCAAATTTCAAGGATATTTAGTGATTGAATAAAAAAGTTTTTAATTTGAAAAAGTAATATTTTGGTTGCTGATACACATATTTAGAAATTTTATTTAAACGACGATACCGTAATTACAGTAAGTATAAATTTTAGTCTTCTCAGACACTTGCGTTACGTTATCTTTACACATAACTTCATCAATGGCTTCAAATTATCGAATGTGCATTTCAATTATTCATTAGAAATAAAATATATGTTTTGAATTGCAATGATCATCACCTGCTATTATTTAAAGCCATTGATGAAGTGATCAGTGAAGATAAAATAACTCTATTGTTTTTCAAGACTAAAAATTACACTGAAATTGTGTAATTATTGTTATTTAAATAAAAGCTCTATAAAAAGTTTTAGTTCACTTTGTCAGCTTTTTTAATAAAACCATTTCAAATGATCCACAATAAACACAAAGGACTTTAACTTTAAAATTTTTTATACAGTATTTTTACAAGTTGTATGAACAGAAAATTGGAGTTTAGAGCATCAGACCCACAACAGTATTTTCTGCTCGAGAAATGGAAGTGTGATTTTAACAAATTTAAAAGTATATATATTTAATTTGAATATATCGCTCTATTTATCACTTTATTTATTGAAATTTTCGATTACTTAATGCCATAAATTATTAATTTTATGTTAATCAGTTGGACTAATCGTTAAAAGTTTTATGTGAAATGCTTATGAAAAACAAAACAAAACAATTACATTAATGATATAAATTAAAATGTATTTTATTTATCCTTTTGAAAAGTTGGATTTTGGAATGTAGTTGACACGTCTTTAAATAGTGGATTAGTATTCTAAACAAATTAATATTAGTTTAGTGTAGATATATGTGATATGGTTATATTGTAAAATGATTACCTCACTCCACTTTGACTTATCTAACTCTCGTTGAAATTTAGCGAATTCTTTTCTGTCAATGATTTCAGTGCATAGTTTCCAAAGTAATATGAGCGCCAATCCTATCAAAATTGTGCCCCCGATAACGCCTAATGATATAGTTATTGGATCTGCTTTGATTGGACACACCGTTTTGATGGGTGTTATATAAATATTTGGCAGCAAATTGTTTGAATCGCTGTCTATTCTTAAATAACTGAAACTATTATCGCAATCATTAACTGTTACAAGACAGGAAAAATTGTGGGAAAAGTAGTTATTGGTTATATTGTCAATTTCATTAATTAATGAGTAATTAGAGAATAGATAACAGGAGTTTCTACACGTTTTAGCTTTGCTTAATTGACTGCATATTTGTGGAACGCAATCAATTATATGATCACAAAATTGTTTCGATTCACACTTCGGACACACCTCACAATATTGACCGAACCAATTAATCTTGCACTGACACGAACCGCATTTACAATCGCCATTTCCGGAGCATATCTATCAAATTTGTCTATACATTAGTGGACATACAAAGTCTCGGGTCGAGGTTTTGAAACTTATTAGAAAATTCCAGATTTCTTAATATAAAGGAAAGTCCTCAACAAAAATGTGCATAAATGCTATAAAAAGTTTTTAAAAGTTATTATATTTTGAATTACGATAGAATTGATATAATATATTTTATTCAAGTTTTATGATCGAATAATTTTAAATTGGAATAAATTTTTAAAATTTATTTTTCTAATAATGAATAACTCTTATCTGGTTCAATAAACTATGGAAAGTATTGAATGTATACTTTACTTGTGAAACATTAGATGCTGAGTTAATGCAGGTTGCGTTCGATATGAGACAATCACAAAATTTGCCTTCAAATTGAGGATAACACTGGCAATTACCGTTAACACATTTTCCATTATGAGTGCACGCAATATTATCAGTAAAACAAGTTGAGTCGTCAAACTCGCAGTGTCTGCCCGATCGTTGCGCATCGCACTCACAATTGCCACAATTATCGCACTTTCCGTGCTCTGAGCAGAAATTAATATCACCTAAAATAGTAGAATAATCAATAAACATTACCAATTATATATAATGGGATGAAGTGATGCGTGACAGTAACCTTCTTTTCTGCAAAGTGACTTCAAATCACTAGTGGTTGCAATTCTATTATCACATTCGCATTTTCTGCCAGTTTTGCCAGTATTACAACTGAAGCATATTCCACACCCAAAACTACCAGAATTGGAACACTTCGGTGAATTTGACTGAGCATTTTCCGCTTTTTCGCAGTCACACTCGCATACCATTTCTACTTCAATGGTAACATTTTCGTTAACATTGGTTAAACCTAACGTTACAATAAGTGAAATATTAGAAATTTGAAACCCAATTAGTAATTATTTTAATAGTATATACCAATTTGGAAACTTTGTTTTGTCTGTGATTTATGTTTGGGACATTGTAGCAGAGTTATATTGGCATCAAATGATATCACTTGATTACGCCTGAAATTATTAGCACATTGCGATCGATTTCGATATGAAACGCTATTCGAGCAATTAGAGTATAATTCAACTTTGATGTCATCTGATTTGTTGAGTATACGGAGTGCCACCGAAGAACGTATACTTTTATATACATTTTCGATAACCGCCGTCACAACATTATCGTTATCTTTGAGTGGAGCCACTGCCGCATTATTTGTTCCAATAATTTGTGCGAGAGTTTGGTACACATCACTCACCTTTTCGTCGACAGAGAAAACTATGAAAAACTTTTTCTCTCTCACTTTTTCTGCGATTTGATGCATCGTAGGATAATCGTAAACATCCCAATCATTATATATACCGATGCCTTTTGTATCATTAGTGGTGTGACACTCGCCATCGTTTGGATATAATATTCCTCCTAACTATCAATTAACGAATACGATTTACATTGCAATCGTAATAGCAATAGTAAATAATACCTTTCCATCGTTGGCGTAATGAAATTGATTATCAGTGGCCACAACAATAATTTTACGAGACTGATCGCGCCATTTGATTTGGTCTTTGCATACCATAGTCTGCATCAGTGCGTCTAATGTACCTTCAGGAGCATCTTTGTTGGTTGAAATTTTAGAACTTCTCACGCTTTCGACAAAAGCTGTTGTGTTGACATTCAGAGACATTCGATTTTTGTATGAATATGGCGGTTCGACTTCCCCTCCAGAATCATCGCATCGCGGTTTGCTATTAATATATTGATTGCTATTAATTGATTTGGCATTAATGTTATTATCAAAAGTTAACCTGTTATCATAATCGGTGAATGGTATTACTGTTTTATCCACGAAAGAACCGAAACCCATACGAAAGTTTTTTGTAGTACTGCTTATTTTGTCTGCTATTTGTTTGCCTACTTTTGCCAAAATTTTTTGATGTGGTTTCATAGTGCATGACAAGTCCATCAGATAATATAAATCCATTGGATAATCTTCCGCCTCTTGAAATTCTATAGGTATCTGAATTGGAATGTTCGGTCTCAAGCGAACAACAACTCTTTGCGGTTTTAACTGAACAGTTGAATCCACTTTTTGATTAAATGGATCATTTTTCACTACTGTTTTACTATTCTCGATCGATATTATATGATTTTCGTTGCATTTCCAATCTTTGAGTCTCTGTTTTGAGGCACATCTCTGGAACGTCGCATCATTGAAATCGTGATCAGAGCACCAGAAACATAGTGGAGACGATGACATGCATTCACTGCAGTTTTTAGCTGAACCATCACATTCCACATTCAATCCATACACTTCGCTCACCTCTAATTAATATCATAATAATTAAATTTGTATTAAAACCAGTATATTTTAATATATATATTACCTATAATTATCAAAAAAATAATATACGATAGAAGTTCCATTATATATCACAAAATTATTAAAAATTAATAGCTAAATGACACTTATAGCGGTATGACACTTATATAGGATATGACACTTATAGCGGATACAAACCAAATGCATTAAAGATTGTGCACTTTTTATTAATTTTTGTTTAGAAACTATATTATGTTTATTTCCTTTTATTCATTTGCCAGAAAATAATTTACATTGAGTTAGAAAAAATTCATAAACTTTATTTTACTAATCTTACTAATAATTTTTGTCTTTATTTGAAAAATATTATGAAACAAGAAGCACAAACTCATACAGCGCTCACATTATGCATCTTATAAGTGTTACGCGCGAAACGTCTCACTCGTGCGAAACGCTTCACACGTTTCCTTTATTAACATAAAGCTTCACTGCATAC
>JAQIVF010001721.1:0-13030 GCA_034698365.1 Steganacarus magnus | reverse complement strand
TGAAGAAATTAACTCTATGTTTCCAGATATAGAATTAAAAAATTTCAATATCTTCTTACCAAATAATATTCCACGTAATCCTTCAGATTTTTCTTCATACGGATTTAATGAAATGAAAGAATTACATTCTTTTTTTAAATGGGATTTCACATTAGATTTATTGCACTCAGACTGGGACACATTACTCAACAATATGTTTTCAAATCAAGATGTTTGGTGCTCAGTCCAAAATTTGCCTCCAAATTTATTTTGGTCTGAGTACTTAAAATTGGATATATGGACTCCTTGAACATTGAAACTTATCTATACAGGCTTAGTGTTACCAGGTTTTGTAAAAGAAACATTTTTTAGTAACTAAACTCTCAGAAATTAACTCCTTCAGTTGGATCTTCTGACGTAGAAAGAAGTTTTTCTTTTCTAAATTTAATAAAATCTCGTCGAAGAAGTCGTATGTCACCACAAATGTTGGACAATTTAATAAGAATAAAGATGAATGGTCCAATAGAAATTTCGAAATTCAGAGCCGTTGAATACGCCGAAGCTTGGATATCAGAAGGACATTCTCCTGTCGATGATAAATCTAGACATGTAGAAAAGGAAATCCCTTTTGATGAAGAGAATCCTGATTTTATTTACTTAGATAGAAGTGCTTTATTTTAAGTCATAATTTAAGACATTTAAGATAAAAATATTTTATTTTAATTAGATTTCAATTTAGAATAATAATAGTTATTTTGCATTACACTCTCTGTAATAAATTATTTAGAGTTTTTAAACTAGTATATATAAATTTTTGAATGTTAATATATATAATATTTGTTTTGAATTAGCATAGATGATAATAAATCATTTTAACTAGATATGAACATCGATATTTGGCTTAAATGTTTAAATGGACTATAAGGTAGGACCACAGGTAACCCGGAATAGGGTTACCTTTTTTAATTTAATATCAACTCTGTTATCATGCCGGAGTGACGTCTAAAGGTGTTCCGGTTCAGAGTTACCTTTTATATAAATTTTAAATATAATTTTCTAAGTGATATTTGTTTTTAGAAATCGTTTTGATGTCAATTCAAATCAAAAACAAGAACGAGAAATTCATAAAGAGCTCAATTTCATCTCAATCTCAAGTCTATCATACAGCGTAACGTTCGGATAGACGGACATTGTCAAATCCATAAGGTGAGGTAACAAAAAATTAACGTAGTTTTAACATTTAATTACAATATTTCCTAATATTATTTTGTATTTTTTAGGTCTGAAAGATTAACTACCATCACATTTCTTTTCTAAAATTAATTGTAATATAAAATTTTGTCGTAGAAATAGTTTACTATACATTTACTTTTATTGCCAAGATTTTAATGTTACACAGTATCGTACTTTATTTTATTTATGAAAATTATTATTACAATTAAAAATTTATTATTAAAAGTATCGCTGGCAATATACATATCACTCAATTGATGATGTGATTTCATTATAAAATAAAATGTTATTTATATACATTACAATATACTTTTTTATATCGTTTAACTCGTTATGCAATGAGTAATCGTTTCATTTTTTTCTCATTTTATGTATGTAATGTTTCGTTCTTTGATTAGGAATAATGCTAGAAAATCTAAGAGATTTCTTCTGTAAAGAAATCGTAAGAACACCAAAGACATGTCAATAGTGCCGAGAACCGTTTTGTAGTCAATGTGTTATTAACACAGTTGTAAGACTTATTGAAAAACCCTGCATATCACAGACAAGACTTTATCTGTATGTGTGATTGTTGATGTCTGTATACCAATCATACGTATGTGGAATTTGTAATAATGAATTTCGATATGACAGTTATGAGAAACATAGAGTTGAATGTATGAATAGATGTTTTGAATGTGGAATGAGCAACAATGGATTGGGACATGAAAGTTTGAATTTAACACTCACATGTGTTGATAAGATGAAAAAGAAATACAAATCATCACTTAGACAACAGATGGATTTACGAAATATAATAAAGAATAATGAACAGGAGTGTAACCGTTTAACAACCGAGAACAAACGTAAGGCGAGATAATAGACAAAGATTTATCTGGAGACCACAACGTCAATAGCGAAAGTGCTGGTATGACGAGTCGCGTCCAGACTTAGGACCAAATGGTCGGACCGCTGAGATTTTAATTAAGTTTTATTTTATTGATTTAAACTTTGTTTTATTATTTGAAATACTTGAAATACTTTTTATTGTAAGTTCGACCATTATTTAACAGAGGGGGTATTTATAGACAATGAGAATTTGTTTTAAGGAATGTTTAGTTTAAACAATTTGAAATAATGAATACTAAAAGAATGTTAATGAAAGTATAAATGTTATGAAATAATGAATAACTAAGGATATGATTTTCAAAACAAATGACTATGATTTTGAATGTAAAATACATGAGAGAATGATAGCGATATCATTCTGGTTTTAGAAGAGAATCGAAAAGTAATTAAAACTTTTAATTTAAATTCAGTTTGTGTCTATAATATAATACAGTTTTTAATTTTATTAATATTTGTTTTAATATAAACAAGTATAACACTAAAAAACAAAACCAAACCAAACATTAAAAAAACCAAAAAACATGAATTTTACAAAGGATAAAAACTGAAAATTAGTATATATAAATTAATATGTACTGTATATAGTAGTGTTGTATATCTTTTTTTAAAGAAAAAAAATACAGAATTTTTGTCTTTTTCTTTTTCTTAAAGACAAGAAAAAGAAAAGACAAACCAAAAAAACGAAAAAAGAAAAAGAAATAGAAAAGAAAATCAAAACTTTTTATGAAAGAAAAGTAAGAGAAAGGACATTTCATAATTATTAAAAAAGAAAAAGAAAAAGAAAATAATTAAGAATTATAACAAAAGAAAAGAAAAAGACATATTATTAAGCGAAAATAACATTAAAAAGAAAAAGAAAAAGACAATTTAAGAGAAAAGTAAAAGAAAAGACAACAAAATTATTATTCAAGGACAAAAGAAAATAAAAAGAAAAGAATAATTAAAAAACGGAAAATATACAACACTAGTTTATAGTAAACATTTTGTTTATTGAATACGAGTTAATTGAAAAATTGAAATTACAATTGTCATTATAATTTTTGCATAAAATATTTTTCTCTCATTTAATGAATAAAATAATTATTAAATTAAATCATATAACAGTGTAAACTTCCATATTTATTAATAACTGTAAATTATATATTAAATTATGCAATATTTTTGACCAAATATAATTATTATATATTTATGGAAAATAAAAAATGACCGAAAAATATTTTTAAAGTAGTGTATTTTAATTTTATTACAATTAAAAGAAAAAGAGGATTAAAAGTAAAATTTAAAATAACTAATAACAGATAACTTTAGTTTAAACCATAAATAATATTGTTATTCGAAAAAATTTATTTATATTTGTTTCCTTTTCTCAATAATTGTGTAACAATCTTATCTATTTAAAAACTACTTTAATATGTATCGTTCATGTTTATCTTTAAATTGTTCTATTTTATAATTATTATTATCTTCCAAATGGATTTTATTATTTTCAGAATAACAGCGCAGAATTTGTTCCAAGTGGAAAAACTAACTCAATTATTGACAGAAATTTCGATAACCAGTTGTTGAGTTATGTTTGTAAGTTTTTCATTGTTTAATGACAATTTTAGTTTATGAAGTATTTCGGTTTCATTGAAGGTAAAATTATTCGTTAGTGGTATTATTGATAAAATATTAATCTCATTGACTTTATATTCTGCCAGTGTATTGAATATATTTCCATAACTGTGTTGATATTCAATTGGATAATCATTACTTAATATTCCAGAGAATGGACCTAAAATTGTTTGTTTGATTTCTATTATTTCCGCCCAATTTGTTACGGGAATTTCGTACATTTCATTTCCATGGCATTTTAACAAATATGAAGAAATCATTTGTGTGTGATTAACATATATATTGTTTCCAATTTTAATTGGTCTATATCCGCTTACAGATTTGTCTGAGAATTCGCACCATTCTTTGATTTCTGTAGTATTCCAATTATAAATTGCTTTATTGAAGGAGTCTGGTCTGTCGATCTGTTCATGATTAAATGTAAAGCATATTTCACATATACCAACTTATTCACATTTGAATTGCGCTTTTGCTTGTTTGCGAAGTTTTCCTATTTCAAAATTCACGAGCGAAATATTGTTGGTTTCTTTAAATGTAATCAAATTATTTATTCTTGGTTGTTAATTAACGGTTGAATTATCCCAAGGATAAATGGTTGAGTATGTACCGTATTATTTGAAAAATATTTTGTGTTAAGGAACTTTTAGATGTAATGGTATTTCTCCTTTACGTTTATTTAGCGTATATGAGACTAGTGGTAACAAATAATACAAATACATTGTTTCTTTCGGTATTGCCAGTTCTTAATGTCCTGAAAACTTTGATTGTATATTTATGAGAACTTCTTCAAGTTGTTTTTGTTTCATTAATCTTGGTGATAAATATCCACGTCGTAATTCCAAAAGTATTATTTTCCAATCTTGTATTAGATTTAAGATTATATTCATACTATTTTGCGTTCCAGATAATCTTAACGAGTATATGTGTTGAAGCGTTGTAAACACAAAACGGAATTTTTGCTCTATATCCATAGAACGGATATATTGTGTAATGAATTTATCTCTTTTTTCGATGACTTTGATGAGACTATATTATTTAACTTTAATTGGAATTTTTCGTTTTCTTCCATAATATGTCGGCTTAAACTAATCATTACATTTTCCATGATAGCAATCTTCTTATCTGAGTTTTCAAGTTGTAGTTGTAAGGTATCTAATTTTTCTAGTAATTAATTTGAACTATGTTTGTTCGCCATGAATGCACCTAATCCACCAGATAATAGGCCAATAAAAATCGAATTTATTATTATTGTATTACTGGTTCTCTTTTAACTCGAATGAGTTCTCCCTGATAAAATTCTTCTAATGCTTTATTATTGAATATTGAAAGTTATTTCATTAAGCTGCTTATTCTATCTTCGTAGTCATTGCATGGAAAATCGATTGTAAGTTTCTTCCAACACTCAGGCGGTTCTCTTGTTCCAGTTTGATTGAATTCATCTTTTATAAGTGAACCAATATATGTGCAGTTAAAATAGTTTAATTTTGACATACTTATTGTGAAATATTCAAAAGGTAGTTTTATTGAAAAATATTGGTTTCAGTAATAGGTTAAAATCAATGCTTGACCTTTTGGTTCCAATCTAAATCCGTGCGATGCCGTGTTTAAAATAAATTTTGGATCTTTGAAATGAGTTAATATATCAGGAATATCGATGTTAATATCTTCATAGATTTCAGTGTTGTTTTCCGTACTTGTGATTGTAACTACTTTATCTATTTCGTCACTTTCTGGTAAATTTTCAAAATTAATTTTCGAATTTTGATTAAAGATCGGAAATTCTTGCTATACATAAGGTCCGTTGTAATTTGGCGTGTATACGGTTGATGTTGCTTTCAAAGGTATTTTGAATTGAAGTAGTCTTGACATTCGATCTTCCTCTTTTCAAATTGTTTCATCATTTGAAACTCCCAATGGTTCGCTATCAAAATTTGGTAATAGATGACCAGGGTTTCTTGATCGAGCTACGTATTTTGCATGTTGAAATGTATTCTTTATATCTCCAAAGATATCACTATGAGTTGAAGTTATTATAAATGCACAATTAAAGTATGTTACTACTTTCATGTTGACAACTGTCTTGATTCACTTTAGAAAGTAAACTAAATTTTAATGAGTTGAGTGCTTCTTTTTATGTTGAATTTTTATCTTAAAGTTGAAATTTTATTATCGCCACCAAGTGAGTAATGGTTACTATCAAATAGTTACTATAAATGTTTGATGTTTCTTGTATGATAATGAATGCTATATTTTAAACCGATAATTTCCACACTACGGTTCTATTCCATTTAGTTTTATTTTGTGTTTAAATCACTTCACTTGTGGTTATACTAGTTTAACTTTAATTTTTCATATACAAGTAATTAATTGTATTTTAACTAGTAATAAAATAATCATTTTTTATGTGAATTTTTGCACATGCTTTTTTAGTTCAAAGTTTTTGATGAACAAAGTTTGGTGAATATTTTGATGTGAAATTTTTCACCTGCTATAACTGATCAAAGTTTGTGGTTGAAATGTTCTATTGAATAGGTGATAGGAATGTCTTCAGATGGGTTAATTGTGTAGAATTAAATGAATTAATACAATTTTTTAATGCTTAGAATAAATCATTTTATTTCATTTATTATTTATGAATAAAATTATAATTAATTAGTCTGAAGAGAGATCAATAACCTCAATATCTGATCCTGTTTCTGTTTCTGTGGTTTCTAGAGTCGAGTTTTAAGTTATGTCGAGTTCGTGTTCAGTGCTGACTGTTGAATTGTAGACGATAGAAGTACTTTCACTGTTGTTATCGGTAGTTATATCTTCATTCGAATTATTGCTGCTGGCACTCGGAGCGTAGAATCCACGGACTTGTGACATATCATAATAATATCCCTGTTGTTGATTGTAATCTGGATCGATAAAGTTTTCTCTTGAATAGTCGTGATCAATCGTATCTTCTGAATTGGAATTCTGTTCTTCTAAATAAAATGTAGGTTCAAAAGTGGGCTGATCTGTAATAATTGCAGGTTCAAAGTTTGGTTGATCATCTGTATCAGATGAAGGTCTAATGGTCGTTGTTATCATTCGAGTTGATTCAGTGTTGCTGTAGTCCAATTGAATTATTCTGTCGTCATGTGGGAAATCAGGGTTCACTTCTTGCAATCCATCGTTGTTAAATGGTACAATCGATCCAATCATCGGTTTACCTCTGGTGTTTAAACTTGTTGCGCCAGTCTTATGAATGTCAATAAAAGCTGTTTTTAAATTGTTTTCTACTATATTGCCAATAAGCTCACGAATTGTGTTTTCCATGTTTTCACAACTTAAGTTAGATACAAAATGATTATTATTATTTTTTTGGTTTGATTGATAAAACTTTTGTTCATTTATCTATTGTTTTGTAGTGTTGTTTTTTTAAAGTGTGAAAATAGTTTGAAAATGGGTTTAATGTCTTAATTTTGGAAATAAGAGAACAAAGCTGACACAAAAAAATATTTTATTTCAATCTCATTAATTGTTATTTGATTTTATTTAATTATTTCTTCCAGGAAAAGTGTCTTGGTAACTTATGTGTTTAGTTGGGCTTTTTCGTAATCTGCGTTTTAGTTGAATCTTTAGGCGTTCCTTTTGTTTCTTTTTTTTCATTAATTTGATTGTGTTCGAGTGTCTGAACACTATTTCATCCACTGGAATGCGCAATGATATTTCGTTATCGATTGCCTCTTGTTTTATTTGGGTCATTGTTTCGCTGTCAGTCCAGATTCGTGTAGTTAACTTTTGTTTGGAATTCTATTTTTGTGTTGTCTTTTTATGTCTGTTTATCATCGAAATAATAGTTTTCGGTATCCTCATCATACTCAGGTTTGTGGTAAAAAAAATAGAACGATTTTTAGCTTTGAACTTCCTTGTTTTTCTTCCTTAGGTTTGTCAGACTGGACTAAAACTTTGGAATTTCTCAGTTTTATGCCAGACATACTATGATTAAATAATTAGAGATATATCAGTTCTAAAATCTTTTTTTTTGAATTTTCTACATGTATTAGATTTTTTAATTTTGAAGTCATAAGAATAAACAAGTCTTTGCGCTGCACGACGTTTAGCTTCTCGATATAAAGGTCCACGTCCTTGTCCTGTTATTTCGAGTTCTGGAATGTTGAATTTAATAGAAATTTCTTTTTCTTTCTTTTGGTTGACGTATTCGCGATGTATGTAAGTTGAATCGGTAGTTGGTAGTTCATAGGCATGTTGAATTTTATAAACCACTCGTCTGGTGTCACCTTTACGATCCAATACCAATTTTTGTAACTAATGTGTCGGAACTTTAACATCTTTCCAAACGACTTTGACTTTGATTTGATTTGCTTTTTAAAATTTTTATCAGTAGCAAAATTAAAATACAATTGAAATTTAAAATAAAAAGCAATTAATAAGTTTCAATTATGGTAAAATATATTTGAAATAAATAAATAAAACAACCATTAAAAAAACATTTTCATTTATTTTAAAAGAAATATTAAATTCCCGATGTTTTCTTTTAAAAAAGTGTGAGAAGTTTCCCGAAATATAGAATCCATACACATTATAAAATAATAATTTATATTTTATATAAAATATTAAATTACCTTGATGATGTCATTAAAGCCAAAATGAATTACATTTGTTTCGCTGTATAAGTTATTTATTTATGACATTAAGGATGACAAGGTTAAAGTTTATTAAAAACAGATTGGCGCTGGTTTTATAATGCGATAATGATTATAAATTTATATTTTGAATTCATCGTATTAGATAATAATGAATTGATTAATTTTATTTATATTTTTTAGCTAAAAAAACCGACAATTAAAAATCCAATTATTTAACATTTTATTATGTTATAAATATTTGAGAAATTAAAAAATTTGTTTTACAGTCCAT
This sequence comes from Steganacarus magnus, assembly GCA_034698365.1. NCBI lineage: Eukaryota > Metazoa > Arthropoda > Arachnida > Sarcoptiformes > Steganacaridae > Steganacarus > Steganacarus magnus. The sequence continues at coordinate 4,408 of JAQIVF010001721.1, read as the reverse complement.
AAAATTAAATTGAATACCCTTAAAAATCGATAAGAAAATTTAAACAATCTCTATTATTAAACGATTTTATTTTTTTGTCAATTAGTTCAGTATCATTCAAATTTTTATAACTATTTGTGGAAAAAAAATTTATAATACTTTTTAATTTTCGTATAATTAATATTTCAGTTCATTGTTAAAATCTAGTTGCTTTCCAGTAATCATCGAATTTTCTTTTGAACGGATTTCTTTTCTAGAATTTGGGTTAGTGCAGAATTTGTCTGTCATGTTATTTTTTTATTATTTAATATGCCCTTGAAACGGATTCTTACCACGAAAAAAACGGAAGAACTAATAAAAACTTATAACTTTATAACTTTGTGCAATATTAAACTTTATATGTAAAATATATTTTTATTATATGGGAGCTTACGAATTCAATAAAATCGCGATAAAATCAATCAAATTCAATAAAAAAATCAAAAAATAAAATTAAAATCGATACGGTCATAATTTCTGAATTGGCATTAAACTTTGCAGATTTATAGATGTACTTTATTAATTTATTTTTATCGGTAGCTTCCTTACTTCGTTTTGTAGCTCCCTTCTTTCTTTTCTTAAATTTTATGTGAAACTGTTAATAAACCGTTTAATAGTTGAATTTTTCCTATTGTCACGATTTATTCTATATTACCACCAAATTTGACATTTTTTATGCTGGGATAATTCGGTCTTCAGAATGTTATTGTTTCTTCTAAAACGATAATTCATAAATTCAGAATTTTCAAAAAAAAATTCAAAATTTCATTAATCTGTTTTTTAGAATGACGAAATACATTTTATCGAATATTTTATAAACTGTAAACTTATTAATAAAACCTATAGAGAAAACTGTAAGGATTTTTACTCTTTCACTATATGGTTTGCCTATGATTGGGAAATTATTGAAATTACAAATACATTATTCTAAAGTTAACATATTAATGTGGCATTCTTCTGTTTTCAAACTGTTTATATTGTTTCCAAAATCTCCATCTGTATTATAAATACCCTTACCCTTCTTTTAAATATAGATACCTAATTTAAAATTCACCAACCGTTTCAGAATTGCATATTCCGTTTTTCAAAAGTGGTATTATTCAACGTTCAGAGATTTGCGTATTATATTTTGACAATTTCTTTTGCCTATAATGGGAAATTTTTATATATTACAATTTAAAGAAAAATCCATTATTTTCTCAATTAATATTATTGAAAAGCTTTTTTCAATTATTATTGTGATTTAAATATTTTTTTATAAATAAAAAAACTTATTTTAATTAAGAATTAAATTTATTTTGTTTTTTATTTGTTGTTTCTAATTTATTTTAAATTAAACCAGATAGATTTTTATCGGTGAAAATAAATGTTTACATCGAATGCTAGTTCACAAAGAAATGATAAATAAAAGGAAGTGTTACTTTTTGTTATTATTCCTGGTATTTCAAGACAAATTGTTTGGCCAACTTATAAGATACCAGTGGCATGCTTGAGTTCTTACTAGTGTTGTTTTGCTTTTTGGAAGCAAAAGTAAAAGTAAAAATTTAATTTACCTTTTGATTTTGATAAATCAAAATCAAAATACAATCAAATTAAGTATTTTTTACAAAAGCAAAAGCAAAAGTAATTAAAATTAAAAATTAATTTAGAAGAAAAAGTAAAATACAATCAAATTAGAAATTATTTATAAAAGTAAAGTTAAAGTAAATCAAAATTCAAATTTAATTTAAAAGTAAAAGCAAAATACAATTAAATTAAAAAATAATCAGAATGAAAAAGCAAAAGTAGAAATATATTAGAAAGTAAAAGAAAAATTAGAAAAGAAAAGTGAAAGTAAAATTGATGACTCAAAGTTTATATTTTAGTTATTTAGTTACGCAGTTTCTGCTTATATATATTTTATTATAAAGTAAAAGTCTACATAGCATTATAATTAGCGTAGTGTTTAATATATTAAATTTTATTTCCTGTTTATACAATGAAGTTTGTTTCAAATTAGAGACAGTAAAATAGCATAACATTATTTCTAGTATAAAATAATATATTTTACAGAAGACATAATGTAATGCGTCGGGAAATCTGTAAAATTACAATTGTAAAGTTATATCTCTAATTATTATTTAGAAAAAAATATTATTGCAGCCTAATTTGTAATCTTTTTTAAAACTATAATCACTATAATATATTGGCATCAAAATAATTTTTCTATTTGAGTAAAATGTTCGATATTATTCACTTTAAAATTTTAATTTAAAATTAAACAAAATTTATCATTGTTTGTTTAAAATTTAGTGAAATAAATAAATAATAATTGTGATTATAATTTACGCTACATTATAAATGTGTGAAATCACTTATATGGATTTTGATTGTGATTTGAGTGAAAGTGAAAATGCAAGTGCTATTGAAGTATTAATGTCTGCATCACAACAAAGTGAAACAACAAAACGAAAGTCCGTCGGAAGAAACATCGAAAATTTTATTCACACCTATTTTGAATATTTCCCTGAAACTAATAAATCAAAATGTAATGTATCAGAGTGCAGGAAAGAAATATGTGGCAAAAGAACATCAAACCTTATGACTCATTTAAAAACTAATCATAAAGATATTTTTAAAATTTACACTGAATTTGAAAGAGAAAGGAAATCTAAAAAAACTAAAGTTGCTGAAAAAACTGCTATGCAGTCATCACTAACTAATTATATTATTTCAAAAACACGAAATAAACAAGAACGACACATTCATAGAGAGCTCACTTTTTAGTCAAACTTAATATTGTATTTCAACAAACTTAATAAATTTAAATACTTTTTGTTCTATTTTTTGTAATGCCATTCTAGATGATATTTTCAAATTAGTCATTTAAATGTAATGTATCAGTGGATAATGTAGGAGTCACTGGACATCGATGGTCTGGTTTCACAGACACCATGGACAAAGTTGGCAGACCCTTTCTCCAGAGCTTGCCACCAACAATTGGGACGCACGTGTTGCTTACACAGATACCTATGATCAAATAAACTAAATGCGACATATTTATAGAGGATTCACTCTCATAAATATTGTTAGATTTATGTTAAAAGTATTTTATTAACTGTTAATTTAACGCATTGTTGCACTTAGTAATTTTATAACGTGTCAACTAATATAAAGTTGTCTTCTAATTTCAAAGTATTAAGATATAGCTTGTAAGCCGCAGATTTCTTGGACTTAAGATTGCTGCGGACACACGGACAGACAGACAGACAGACAGACGGACAGACGGACAGTGTCAAATCCATAAGCTCTACTTTTTTAAAAAAGTGAGCTAAAAATATAATAAAAAAGATCCAATTGTAAAAGGATTCAATCTTCGTTTAGTGAAACTAATTACAAAAACTGCTGTTCAATTTCTATTGTTGAAAAAACAGAGTTTAAAGAACTTATATTATTCTTAGATGAAAAATTGCCAATTATTAGTAGAGATACATTAATTAAAAAATGTCAAAAATATTTTAATGCTGCTAAACAAGAAATTAGATCAAAAATTCAAGATTCGAAATCAATATGTTTAGGTGCTGACATTTGGTCCAAAAAAGGACTATCAGAATCGTATATTGGTGTGACTGCATATTTTTTTGATTCAAATAAAAATTTCAAATCATTTCTCACATTGTGGCTTAAATTATTTCCTCATCCACATACTGCAGAGAGGATTCGGGATAAGATTCAAGAACTTATTGAAGAGTATGAAATAATGCATAATAAAATTTTTAGAGTCATAACTGATAATGGCTCTAATATGGTAAAAACTTTTAAACTTGAATGGTTTGAAAATGACGAAACAGATGATTTCGAAATAATAAATTCAGAAATTATAAATTATATCGAATTAGAAGATGTTAGTGATACAGATAATGACTCAAATGAGTTTGACAATGAAGAAAATTTATTAGAAACAACAATGAAAAGTGTAAAATTAATTCGAATTGGCTGTTTTATTCATATGTTAGAGTGTGTTATTTCGAAATGCAATAAACAATCACCTTTTAAAAATACAATTAAAAATGCTACCATATTGTTGAAAAAGTTCAGGCAGTCTGGAAAATTATCTGAAATGTTAAATGAATGTTGTGGTTCTGTATTTCCAACAGTAACACCTACTCGCTGGAACTCACTTTACTTACAAATGAAGTCAATGATTGCAAAAAAATTAGATTTAGATCAAATATGTTCAGTTCAAAAAATCGATAAGTTAAGACAGAAAGAATGGGACTTGATTAAAATTTTTGTTGATTTATATAAACCCTTTAATGACATTACAAATGAAGTTAGCAAAGATAATGAAACTACAATTTCAATGGTTTGTTCATCTATTCTTTTTTTAAAACACCACTTAACAAATTTT